>JARQOC010000003.1:481157734-481265534 GCA_033576535.1 Allobates femoralis
ACACACACACCCACCCTCATACACACACACACCCACCCTCATACACACACACACCCACCCTCATACACACACACACACCACCCTCATACACACACACACCCACCCTCATAACACACACACACACACACACCACCCTCATACACAACACACACCCACCCTCATACAACACAAAACACACCTTAATGATGCCACGGTGCAGTGTGCTGGGGACTGCAGCTTTATTATCACTTCCTACAGTCGCTACGACAATCTCCTCCGCTCAGGTACAACAATGGATGCCGGCAGTCCAATCAGAAACCTCAAGTGACGTCATACGCCGATGTCACTTGCGGGTCTCTGATCCGATTGGCCCACTGGCTTCCATTGATGTAGCTGAGTGAAGGAGCTTGTCGTAGCGGCCGCAGGAAGTAATAATAAAGCTGCAGGTCCCCAGCACACTGCACTGCAGCGGCCCCCTGCACACCGGACCCCGGCATCCTTACGTTGTACATGGTGCCGCGGGCCGCACTGTGAAGTGTCTAGGGCCGCATGTTTGAGTCCCCTGGTCTACAGTGTTAATTTTATTCATGATAAACTCTATGGGTTTACAATGCTGCAAGAAGAGACGTGCTGCAGATCTAAAGAAATGGTGCAGTCAGGAGAAAAAGCAACAGTGTATGCATGATGTCGCTGTAATCTCAGCTGTTGTTGGGTCTGTAAAAAGCAACTTTAATTAGTATAAAAAACAAAAAACAAACAAAAAAAACAAAACAGGAAAAACCGCTCATGTGAACATAGCCCCAGGGTTGGTGCACACAGTGTCTTAAATGTCAGCGTACACTTAAGTGTCTTTAGCAGAAGCTTTTTTTCTACAATCTGATATAGCATTTATTTGACTAAGTATATACTACGGGTGGTCTGTTACAATCGCTATAGCACCAATCATGGAACAGTCACCGGTAAAGCAGTATAATTTTCTGATTCACTACAACCACAAAGCAAAAAAACTAATTTTGCAGCAATTTGTGTGTGAACTAACTGTATGTATAATTGCATGGCTGTCATACACAGTTCTACTTGTTTTGTTTTTTGTAAAATATACATATTAAATACTAGATGGTGGCCCGATTCGAATGCATCGGGTATTCTAGAATATGTATGTAGTTTATTTATGAAGATTTAAGAATAATGCAATGAGCAATCAGTAAGGTGCCATCACACTTGGCGACGCTCCAGCGATCCTGATAACGATAAGACCTGGTAGGGATTACTGGAGCGTCACTACGTGGGTCACTGGTGAGATGTCAAACGGTCAAATCTCACCAGCAATGCAGCAACGATACGGCGGTCGTTGGGAACCTGTCACTCTAGAGCGTAGTATTGAGGTTGTTGGTCATTGTCCCAGTCAAACACACCGATACATGCTGCCCAGCCCCCGCGATCAAAAAATGGTCCAGGCCATTCTGACATGATCAATGATCTCACAGCGGGGGCCTGGTTGCTGCTAAGTGTCACACTGAGCGAGCTCGCTAGTGCTGGTCGGGGTACTTCCGTTGCGAGCAGCTGGGAGATGACTGGCTAGCACTGGTCATCTCCCGGCTGCACCGCCACTGATCTCCATGTGGCAGGAGATGACCCGCGTCTACCGTTGGGAAATCAGTGGCTAGCGGTGGCGTGTGTGGTTCAAATCCCACGCCAATTCGCGGCCGGACTGCGCCGGTCGCTGATTGGTTGCGGCCGACTGGGCACGACCAATCAGCGACGCGGGATTTCCTTGACAGACAGGCAGAATTAGATGATCATATACACATATAATATTAAAAATATCCATGTTTGAGGAGGATTCAGAGCCATTGCAGCCAACTAAAAATATCAAAGTAGCAAGAACTGCCAAGACGGGCATAAAGAGGATTGTTGATAGTTAAAAGCTTGCATGGATCTCTGGCACCTTCACTGAAATTACCGTATTTTCCGCTTTTTAAGACGCACTTTTGCCTCCCCCAAACTGGGGGGGTAAAAGGGGGTGCGTCTTAAAAAGCGGATGTGAAAAAATAATCAATAAAAAAAAAAATGAAATATTACCAGAGGGAGGGGGGTGCGCCTGCCGAGTGGGGGTGCCGGACGCAATTCCGTAGGGTGAGGGGCACAGATTCCATACCGGAGCTGCAGGGGATGACCGTTGGTAGCGAGCGGTGGGCGCCGCCATCTTCTCTCTACCCGGCTGCATTCACTAAGCAGTGTGCAGCCGGCCGGTAGAGGTGCAGACTCCAGAATGGCCGCGGGTCTCCGTTATGGCCGCGGCCATTTTGTTGAAGTCTTTCCTGACTGGCTGCACAGTCAGTAATACTACTGAATGCAGCCAGCCAAAAGAAACATGGCGGCGCCCACCGCTTGCTGCCACCTCTCATCCCCCGGTACTCCGCTCCTGCCCCCGTGCCCCCACTGCAGCGTCGGCCCTGCTACTGTGCCTCTCACCCTCCTGAACCTGCCTCCGGACCCCCGCTCAGCAGCCACATGTCAGTAAGCCATTGGGGTCCGGGGGGGGGGGGGGGGGGGATAGGGAAGAGGCATATACGGTACACAAAAGGGGCAATACACAGGATGGGGACATATATACAAGATGGGGGGGGTGATAGTTTCAGGATGGGGGGACATATATAAAGGATGGGGGGGCAGAGTTTCAGGATGGGGCATATATACAGGATGGGGGCATATAGATAAGATGGGGGAATATATATGCCAGAATGGGGTATATATACAGGATGGGGGGCCGTATTTACAGCATGGGGACATATATACTAGGATGAGGGACATGTATACCAGAATGGAGGGGACATATATACCGGAATACCAGGATGGGGGGGTTTATGTACAGGATGAGGGACATATATACTGATTTGTAAGACGGACACTGGCATTAAAAGACGGACCCCATTTAACATTAAAAATAATTTATTTTCTCTTTTTCTTCACCAAATTTGGGGGTGCGTCTTATAATCAGGTGCGTCTTATAAAGCGAAAAATACGGTATATGTGCGCATCTCAATGAATTAGAACATCATCAAAAAGATCTTTTTTCTCAGTAATTCAATACATAAAGTGAAACCCATATATTATATAGAGTCATTACTAACAGAGTGATGTATTTCAAGTGTTTATTACTGTAAAAGTTGATGATTATGGCTTACAGCCAATGAAAATCCAAAGGTCATTGTCTCAGAAAATTAAAATAGGGAGGATGAAGGGTTAAAAACCACGCTGCTGTATTCCACGAGACATCAAAGGGTAAATATAATATTGATTCATTAGTCAACTCCCAGAAGCAAGTAAATATTGCATTGTTTTTTGATGATATTCTAATTCACTGAGATGCAGTAGTATATGTAGCAAAACCAAATTGCTTACCAGCTGTAAAATGGCAGATAACACAATGGGGAAATCAGTCAAGCTGGTATTTATATGCCCCTTTCCAGTTGAGCTACGAGGCAGATTTTGTTCTCAGGATATGGTCTTGCCATTACCTGATATTAGTTCACCTAATATCATTAATATGGAAACTTGAATGTCCTCATCAGCAGCCCCTTTATTTAGTAGGGCTATGCAATATATGGCTCCTAGCCTACATATGGTCACATATGTTCAATAGAGTCCTCATACACAGACTGTGTGAATACATGTAATAAAACCTAGGCTGGTTGGTGAGGATCACCAATGCTGCATTATACTAGCTCCACCACCGATTGTATTACACTAACTTATGCAACTGCTGCACGTCATGCTAGATATAGGAATATGAGCTAGCACTTATCACCGGTTTAGGCTGAGGATATTATGTGACTTTTTGATATACTGTCAATATCTAATAACCATGCCTTCAATTTGCTATGGCATCTAAACACACATACTTCTGGAATAACTAACATAATGTTCTGATAATTTTATCTATTTTTCACTAAAAAGAAGGAAAAAAAAATATTTGTCACTTACAAAGTATGTATTAGCAGCCATCTCCTCACTATGAAAAGAATGACAAATACTCACAATCCAGAAGCAGATGGACCTCAGTCTGCAGTCATCAGGACAGTACGGGGCCCCGTGTCCTATACTTCACAGCCTCAGTGAGAAGCGTGACAAGTCACAGGGGAGTCAGCCCCACCCGGGCCACACACCATGCACACTGGCTCTGGAGAGGGAAGGATTATCTGCTGACTCCTCAGGGTCCTCCCACAGGCTCATGTGGAATAGATAAGAACTACTAGCCAAGTTAGAAAGTCACAACTACAATTCAATATGCCACATTAACAAATATAGAAGACAATTTAAGCTTGCTGTTCTGTTTGGGTCTACTATATACTTAATGGTCCGATCAAAGTCTTGATTTTTAGCTAATTAAGTATTTTATTTGATTACCTGTTGCATTATTATGGTTGTTCATAAACAAATGAAAAATGAAATCAAAAACTTCAAATTCGGTCATTTTTGACTGAACAGAACAGTAGGGTTAAAGGGATCCTGTCCCCTCCAGAACGCCTCCTAAGCTAGCAAAACATGTCCCTACACTATATTATCATTAATCTCACACTACTTCTGGCTCAGAAAAGCATCCTGTGAAAGTGCATAAAAACGTTTTATAACTTACTCATTAGCGATGTTAATTAGCAGGGGCTATATTCTTTAGCCCTTAGGGTGGGCCCTGTTCATCATAAGATCAGGCCCTAATAGGCGTGATCTTCTATTCATGTTGTATTTAGCGCCTCCCTGCTCTCCATGGCGCTGCCTGGGCTGTAATGACGCGAATCGCATCATTTCCGGCATCGGGTGACGTCAGTGCACCCACGCCGCATTCGCAATGAGGTGCTTGAAGCCTACAGAGCGGCGCGGGTGTAATGACGTCACCGGATGCCGGATCACTTGTGGGGGAGCCCCAATGTTTAGGCACACAGGCTCTCCATACATGACATGGTGTCTGCTAACAATTGGAGCTAATTTTCCATTCAAAAAGTCAAATTGCACTCCTTCCCTTCTGAGCTCTGCAGTGCGCCCAAACAGTGGTTTATGACCACATATGAGGTATCGGTGCACTCAGGAGAAATTGCCCAACAAATTTTAGGATCCATTTCATTGTGTTGCCCATGTGCAAATGAAAAAATTGAGGTTAAAAGAACATTTTTGTTGGAAAAATGAAAATGCCTTTTTTTTTACCTTCCACGTTGCTTTAGTTCCTGTGAAGCACCTGAAGGGTTAATAATCTTCTTGAATGTAGTTTTGAGTAGCTTGAGGGGTGCAGTGTTTGGAATGGTGTCACTTTTGGGTGTGAAAATTGCAAAATTTTCAAAATTTTGCCAGATTTTCACACAAAAACTATCGACCTAAATTTAATACTAACATGGAGTCCAATATATCACAAAAAATCTCAGAATCGCTAGGATCCGTTGAAGCGTTCCCGAGTTATTACCTCATAAAGGGACACTGGTCAGAATTGCAAAAAAATGGCCAGGTCATTAGGGTCAAAATAGGCTGGGTCATGAAGGGGTTAACTTACTAGAACTAGGTTTAGATCCCATGTGGGGAATCCTTGGAATTGGGACTAGCCTGGACCTATCACAGGATTTTATGGATTTCACTTATTGGCTGCGAGATTACAATTGTATAACACCCCCAAGGCTGACACCTGAACTTTGAGGTTATTGGTAGTCATCCTCAGCTCAAAGAATCAACTGGAGCATTCTCCTCCAAAGCCTTTCTGGAAACATCTAGGAATTCTTTTCATGTCTTTGTTTCTATAGGCCCCCTGCTTTTTAACACAGTGGAGACTAACCCCGAAGAAAATTCTTTCCAGTTCAGTACCACCCTTTTACCTCAGGTTCCCTCTCCTTGGTGGGTGGATTTTTCTGTCCTTGGTAGGTGGATCCCTATCTCAGGTGGTGCGGTCATGGGTAAAGGGAAAAATATTCTGTCAGATGCGGTTCAGCATTAATAGCTATGGCTACGACATCAACATGGGCCCCACCAAGTAGAAAAATCCTTAAACTCTGAAAAACGTTCACCTAAAAAGAATACGGTAGCTGGATTCTGTAATATTGTACCAGACTGACTCATCAAAACTCAATCAACTAAAGCAAAGTCATTATCAAGCAATTTAAGAACCTAGCAAACAGAACTACACGCCGAGAAATATTAAATGACCAACTTTGAGATTGTCATTGGAGGAAAAGTCCAAGGTTTATGAGATATGCACGACAGCCTGAAATTTATGAGGTGTACACTGTCATATACCCAGAGGTAGGTAACCCAGGGGCGAATTCTGATCAGCTCATTTGCTTCATTATGTTAAATGTAACTGTTTGGGTTTATTCAGACGTAGCATGCACTACAGAAAACTGCAAAAAAATTGCAATAGGTTTTTAAAAAAACAGGCAGCTTTGACTACACCATCTGAAAAATCATGGGAGAACATAAAATATTATATATACAAACTATGAACATACATATATACTCTTACAAAACAGATTCTGATGTTAGCCTGATCATCACCCTTCACGAAAGGAGATCTAGGCAATTCTCAGTTGGGGTCCTGTTTAGGTACGGCTAGAATGACCTCACAATATGTGAATAAAGCAAGAACTACTCGGACAAGCCTTTCTCCATCCTCGTTTCCTGACAATGTCATGTGATGCCCGTATCCAACCAGCACTGGTTTCACTCTTCCCGCCTTTAGACATATCACATATATTCAGAGGAAGTCAGAGCAGCTACTCTCGCTTCCTCCAGATGTTTGTGACTTGTCCGAAGGAGAGAAGAGTGAAAACAGTGCTGATTGGTTGTAGGGATCATGTGACATATTGTCACATGAGACTTGGGAGAGCCAGTGCCGACCCCGCTGGAATGGGCTGGCAGAGAAGGGGCGTATAACTGTTATTATCCTACAAGGGAGAAAAAGGGTTGACCAAGTAGTGGACAACCCCTTTAAATGGAATCTGTCATTAGAATCAACCCTTTTAAGCTGTCTATAGGTATTTTGGCCATAGGAAGCTAAATAAAAAGATACCTTGATGTCTGCAAATCCGATCTTTCATTCCAGAGACATCGACATTTTTCATAATATGTAAATGAGCCGCTAAGATCTCTGGGCTTGATACCGATCTTCATGAGAATTTGCCTTGAGCTTAATTTAAATGAAAGAGTGTGTTACCTGTGTGAGACATGTAGATCAGGAGAGCAAGCTGTCAGTCATTACATGTCACACTGGTAACACCCCCATTTATTTTAAATAAGCTCTACAGCAAACGTCCCCAACCTTTCTGACCTCGAGAGCCACATTCAGCTCTGAAAGAGGGTCATGAGACAATTTCAGCAATGAGAGGGTCGCAAGCCACATTCAGCTCCTGCCTCCACACAGTAGTTACACCCACAGCTCCCATTATCGGTATAAAGACAGCCAAAGCTTTTCCACAGAAATCACACAGAGGCAGAGTACCAAAATCCAGGAGTTCCCACCTCACCCCCATTCAGATCTGCTCTTCTGTGCAAAGCTACCCACGAAAGTCACCATTTGCAGACCTGCTCTTAGCTGCTTGTTAGACTAGATGCTTAAGAACAAAGCTGGAAGACAGCCATGAGCCACACACATTACGGGCCCACAAACCACAGGTTGGCGACCTCTGCTTTAGAGGGAGATTCTAAAGGTATCGTTACATGGGACGACGTTGAAACGATATCACTAACGATATCAGGGGCGCGCGGTCGTTATGACATCATTGGTGAGCCGTCACACGTCTAGATATCGTGGATGCCGCACCAACAATCCAGCGAGCAGATATCGTTCGCACAACCCAGCGAACGATACTTGTTCACTGATGTGAATGGGCGAAGTTGTGAACGACATCGTTATCGCGGTGTCACACAGAACGATGCAGCAGGTTGGCTGAACGACAATCATCTCATTTGAGAACATGTTCTCAAATATGCGATCAACGATCCAATGATTTATCGTAATCAAATCTCGATGTTACACGCAACGACGTCCTAACGATGTCGTTTGAACGACTCCAAACCCGTGACGTTTGAGTGATATCGTTAAGGATATCGTGCCATGTAACAGGGCCTTAGGGACGATCTAAAGGCACTGTTACATGGTACGAGATCGTGAATGATATCGCTGAAACGTCACGGGTTTGGAGTCGTTAAAAAGACATCGTTAGTACGTCGTTGCGGGTGACATCGAGATACGACTATGATAAATCGTTTGATCGATGATCGCAGATTTGAGAACATGTTCTCAAATGAGACGATCGTCGTTCAGCCAACCTGCTGCATCGTTCTGTGTGACACCGCAATAAACGATGTCGTTAAAAGACTTCTCCTATTCACAACAGTGAACAAGTATCGTTCGCTGGGTTGTGCGAATGATAGCTGCTCACCACATCGTTGGTGTGTCGTCCACATCTCACCAACGATGTTTAAACGATGTCCTAATGACCGCGCTCCCGTGAGATCGTTGGTGAGATCTTAACGACATTGAAGCGTGTAACGGTACCTTAAGTCAAGCCTGTAGATCTTAACAGATCGCAGATATCAAGGTATCATTTTATTCAACTTTCTATGATCTATATGCTTATGTACAAGGCTTAGGAGGGTTGATCTTACTGACAAATTCCCTGTAAAAGGGGTTGTCCAGGACTGATATTGATGACATAACTTAAGGGTAGACGATCAATATGAGATTGGTGGGGAGGGTATGCCACCTGGCACTCACACAATCAGAACCAGGGCCAGACCGAAACCAAAAAGCAGCCCTTGCACACAAACCGTACCAACCAACATACTGTAACACCTCCACCCCCCCGATCAGTGAATTTTGCTTTTTTGTCATCATGCCCCTTACCACTCTCTTAAAGGAGTTATTTGTAGAGCCACATGTGAATGGTGCGGCAGTATATATGATCGACAACAGCTCCATTTACATAGTGCTCTTCAAAAGGTACGTTTCTTGGGATTGTGAAGGTCCCAATGGTCAGATCCATAGCAAATGGAAAGTCATCCCCTATCCAGAGGATAAGTGATAACTTCCAAATTTGGGATAATTAATTTAAACAACACTTACGGTAAAAGTGAAGCGGTCATGTGAAGAAATGCCATTACCTGCAGGTATGGGGTTAATCTGCAGGTTCATAGCATTCTGAACTTGCCTGTCGCCTGCACATTAAACTCTGCTACAGGGATGAAATGACCTTTACTCCTCCCGGCAGCATTCTGGTTTCAGTCATGGGGACGGTGCCAGTTCAGTTATGGAAAGCGGCGGCTGTAACCATGTCCTCATGCACTGCCAGTTGGTTCTTCTAATACTGAGCGGTTATTCATTTCCTCCCAGCACCAGGGTTTAATGTGCAGGCACCAGATAGGTTCAGAATGCTATTAACCTACAGATTAAGCCAGGAATTCCACTGCGCAGGAGAGACAAGAGGCAGGCACTGTACGGCTGATTCAAGACGAAAGTCTAGCGCCGGCGCAGTGGCATCACTGGCTGTTCACTAGGGCACAGTGAGGTGCGCCACTGCTCAGGCGCGAGACTTAGAAATTGAAGAGACATCATGGACTTGCACACAATCAGGAGGGGCAGTGCTGGCAAGGAGCAGGGCGGTGCTGACCGCCATCTGCAGACACCAGTCTGACTGAACTACGAAATTAACATATGGCGTGGGACAGAATAAAACTCTATTTCTGAAGTATGCAGGGGGACGTCTGGGGACATAAAGGGATTACAGGAACTCCAGTATATTAAAGGTGGTGGGCAAGGTTTACAATATCCAAAAACAAGTGACAGGTTCCCTTTGAACTATATCAAAATGTAACAGAATATGAATAAATTCATACAAAGAATGGTATAAAATTAGTACAAAGTTCAGAACAATTGTGCAGGACAAAGAAAGCGATCCGCCAAACAATAGGACCACAAGGCACAATATAAGGAACATGTAAGCCCCAAGGACATGGTAATATGTATTCATACAATCCCATGCTATGGAACCTGAAGTCAAATGTTGTTAAAGTCACTGGGAACGCTTGTGGCAAAATTGGACACCATATATTAAATTATTTTCCCTGAGGCCTGCTTCACACTGCGATTTTCGGGATCCGGGGCTGTCCAGTAGCCGCGGTCCTGAAATCTCTGCAGGGGACAGCTCATGGTGCTGAAGTTTAGCAGCTCACTGCTAAACTCCAGCACCCGGCTTCTGGCTCCCAGATCAGATTTTATGTCGGATCCGGCGCCATAGACTCCCATGTTAGGGGGCGTCGGATCGCGCCAGATCCGGGAGGATCCAATTTTGTCTGATTTTTCTCCCATACACAAAAGCGTTGCTGGGAAAAATCTGAATTCTCCTCCTGGACAGATTGGAACACAAAAATTGATGGTTTGGTGTGGTATATGGGGTACAAAGATAGTGGGGCCATTCTTCATCAATGGAAACCTCAATGCCACTGTATATCTGAATCATGTAGCAATTTCAGATATCCAGTGGCACTGAGGTTTCCATTGATGAAGAATGGCCCCATTATCTTTGTTCCCCATATACCACACCAAACCATCAATTTTTGTGTTCCAACAGTCTTGGAGGGATCTATCCACTGTGGGTTAGTGTCAGACCAATAGCGGTGGTTTTGTTTGTTAACTTCAAAAGTCACAAAAAAGTTTTCCTCATCACTCATCTGAAGACAATTGTCTATGCTGTGAAGATACGAGAGGTGCAGCATCTGAAACAATGGATATTGGAAGCCTGTGCAGCATTTCTTCTGCGGTATTGCTATCAGTGTGTCAAGAGCGGGAGAAGAGGGTTACATTGACAATTCAACACAATGGGCAGCACTTTGAACACATTTTATAAGTGGTAATAAACTTGTAAATAACTCATGAAAGAATAAAGTTATGTTAAAAACAAGCACACCGTTAATTTTCTTATGAAATTCTCAATACGTTTAATGTGTCACATGACCCTCTGCCTATTGAAAAAATAAAGTTGGATCCAAAATGGCCAACTTTAGAATGGCCACCATGGTCACCACCCATCTGGAAAAGTTTTCCCCCATCCATATACTAATGGGCCACAAACAGGAAGTTGATATCACCAACCATTTTATTTAGGTGCATCCATATAAATGGCCCACCCTGTAGAATATAGATTGTGATTCCAATGGGGGCAGTAATGCTGATGAGCTCTATGCAGTTCTGTTGAACATGAGAGCATGCTATAAATCAAATTTATGTGCAGCAGGTTATAACAGCAAACGGTGCTACACTAAATATTAAAGGGGAACTCCAGTGAGAGAAACATTTTTAGTACAGTACCTGCCCTCCTACATGATAAAGCAGAGCTGTACACTGCAGTTCTATGATCTATAGATCTCTTATAATTCAATAAAATCATATCCGCTCCTCAGCTCTGGTCCCCACCTCAGGGAACTGAAATCTTTGTACGCCCACTGCCACTGAATGTTGGCTGATCCTGCAGCTCACAGCATCCATGCCCCTGACACACCTTCTGCCACACCAACACACCTCCTCTTCTCTGCCTCTAGATGAAGCTGTAATGACATGCAGAAATCTGGATTCCTTGAGGTGGGGGCCAGAGCTGCAGAGCAGGTATGATTTTATTGAATTACAAGAGATTTATAGATCCTAGAACTGCAGTGTACAGGTCTGCTTCATCATGTAGGAGGGCAAAAAACTGTACTAAAAAGTTCTATCACTGGAGTTCCCCTTTAAAGGGAACCTGTCACCTCCTAAACGCCACCTACATGTCCCTTTATTTTCCTATTAGCATTATAACTATCCTTTTCTGTGCTAAATGCTTTCTTTCAAAGTTGAAATAAACACTTTGATACTTGCTCATTAGGATGATGATGAAGTAGGGGCTATATGCAATAGTCCCCAGGGCGTATTGTTTTGCAGCCTCCATGATCCAGCCTCTCTGTGTTGCTTCTGCTGTGATGTGGAGCTGAAGGCAGGACTAATGCTTTGCATTCTGTGAGTTACAGAGAGGGGGAGGGCAAAGCCTGCACAAGCAAAGCAGCACAGAGAGAGAGAGGGTGGATCCTGGAGCCTGCAAAACACGCCCAGGGGGCTATTGCATATAGCCCCTACTTCATTATCATCCTAATGAGTAAGTATCAAAGTGTTTATTTCAACTTTGATAGGAAGCATTTAGCACAGAGAAGGATGGTTATAATGCTAATAGGAAGGTGCAAGGACATGTATTGATAGGTTAGGTGGCTTTTAGGAGGTGACAGGGTCCCTTTAAAGACACCTTGTTATGCGTTATCCCCTTTACGACTAAGGATGTACAGTATATCTACAATATTGGTGGTGTCCCTTCCTTTGATGCAAGCTCACGCACTGAGCTTGCATCATCCCCCACACATGATCTGATCAGCTAATAGGAGCAGCTATTTGCCCACTGTTGTTAACCACTGACAATATGATGTAAAAGCGGTGCGGCCAGAATCATGCTTGACGCGATGATGTGTTGACATGACAGTGAGGGGTCAGAAGAGGACCCCTATCGTTGACATGACTCCATCCCTGTGAACGCTGCCTGAGCACCGGCATCCGCAGGAGATGAAGCTATTGGAGTGTGCAGTGTAGAGGCGCTCTAAGGTGCAGAGTAATATAAAAAGGTAAATGTTACAAATGGGGGAGACAGAAAAAAATCCTGTGTGAACATGGCTTAAACTATACATGTTTGGTATCTATGAACTCGTACTGACCCGAGGCATCACACAGGTATGTCCGTTATACCATAGAGTTAACATGCTTAATAAAAAACACAAAAACTACTGTGGAATTTCATCTTTTTGCAATTTCAGCACACTTGGACTATTTTCTATCTTCCTGTGCACTATATGGTAAAAAGGATTGACGTCTTTCAAAAGTACAACTCGTGCCGCAAAAAACAAGCCCTCATATGTCTATATTAGTGGAAAAATGAAAATGTTATGGCTCTTGGAAGAAGGGGAGGGAAAATAAAATGGCCTGGGGGTGAAGGGGTTATTATATCAGTGCGGACCTATAGATGCACATAGCACATACTGTGTGCACTTCACTAATCATCCTCCTTTGTGGGGGTGATATGTGATTATATCAGTGCGGACCTATAGATACACACAGCACATACTGTGTGCACCTCACTAATCATCCTCCTTTGTGGAGGGATATGTGATTATATCAGTGCGGACCTATAGATGCACATACTGTGTGCACTTCACTAATCATCCTCCTTTGTGGGGGTGATATGTGATTATATCAGTGCGGACCTATAGATGCACATACTGTGTGCACCTCACTAATCATCCTCCTTTGTGGGGTGATATGTGATTATATCAGTGCGGACCTATAGATGCACATACTGTGTGCACCTCACTAATCATCCTCCTTTGTGGGGGGATATGTGATTATATCAGTGCGGACCTATAGATGCACATACTGTGTGCACCTCACTAATCATCCTCCTTTGTGGGGGGATATGTGATTATATCAGTGCGGACCTATAGATGCACATACTGTGTGCACCTCACTAATCATCCTCCTTTGTGGGGGGATATGTGATTATATCAGTGCGGACCTATAAATGCACATACTGTGAGCACCTCACTAATCATCCTCCTTTGTGAGGGTGATATGTGATTATATCAGTGCGGACCTATAGATGCACATACTGTGTGCACCTCACTAATCATCCTCCTTTGTGGGGGGATATGTGATTATATCAGTGCGGACCTATAGATGCACATACTGTGTGCACCTCACTAATCATCCTCCTTTGTGAGGGGGATATGTGATTATATCAGTGAGCACCTATAGATAATCATCCTCCTTTGTGAGGGTGATATGTGATTATATCAGTGCGGACCTATAGATGCACATACTGTGTGCACCTCACTAATCATCCTCCTTTGTGAGGGGGATATGTGATTATATCAGTGAGCACCTATAGATAATCATCCTCCTTTGTCTCCTTTGTGAGGGTGATATGTGATTATATCAGTGCGGACCTATAGATGCACATACTGTGTGCACCTCACTAATCATCCTCCTTTGTGGGGGGATATGTGATTATATCAGTGCGGACCTATAGATGCACATACTGTGTGCACCTCACTAATCATCCTCCTTTGTGAGGGGGATATGTGATTATATCAGTGAGCACCTATAGATAATCATCCTCCTTTGTGGGGGGATATGTGATTATATCAGTGCGGACCTATAGATGCACATACTGTGTGCACCTCACTAATCATCCTCCTTTGTGGGGGTGATATGTGATTATATCAGTGCGGACCTATAGATGCACATACTGTGTGCACCTCACTAATCATCCTCCTTTGTGAGGGGGATATGTGATTATATCAGTGCTCTTATAGATGCACATACTGTGTGCACCTCACTAATCATCCTCCTTTGTGGGGCGATATGTGATTATATCAGTGCGGACCTATAGATGCACATACTGTGTGCACCTCACTAATCATCCTCCTTTGTGGGGGGATATGTGATTATATCAGTGCGGACCTATAGATGCACATACTGTGTGCACTTCACTAATCATCCTCCTTTGTGGGGGTGATATGTGATTATATCAGTGCGGACCTATAGATGCACATACTGTGTGCACCTCACTAATCATCCTCCTTTGTGGGGGGATATGTGATTATATCAGTGCGGACCTATAGATGCACATACTTTGTGCACTTCACTAATCATCCTCCTTTGTGGGGGTGATATGTGATTATATCAGTGCGGACCTATAGATGCACATACTGTGTGCACCTCACTAATCATCCTCCTTTGTGGGGGTGATATGTGATTTATATCAGTGCGGACCTATAGATGCACATACTGTGTGCACCTCACTAATCATCCTCCTTTGTGGGGGCGATATGTGATTATATCAGTGCGGACCTATAGATGCACATACTGTGTGCACCTCACTAATCATCCTCCTTTGTGGGGGGATATGTGATTATATCAGTGCGGACCTATAGATGCACATACTGTGTGCACTTCACTAATCATCCTCCTTTGTGGGGGTGATATGTGATTATATCAGTGCGGACCTATAGATGCACATACTGTGTGCACCTCACTAATCATCCTCCTTTGTGGGGGCGATATGTGATTATATCAGTGCGGACCTATAGATGCACATACTGTGTGCACCTCACTAATCATCCTCCTTTGTGGGGGGCATATGTGATTATATCAGTGCGGACCTATAGATGCACATACTGTGTGCACCTCACTAATCATCCTCCTTTGTGGGGGTGATATGTGATTATATCAGTGCGGACCTATAGATGCACATACTGTGTGCACCTCACTAATCATCCTCCTTTGTGGGGGGATATGTGATTATATCAGTGCGGACCTATAAATGCACATACTGTGAGCACCTCACTAATCATCCTCCTTTGTGAGGGTGATATGTGATTATATCAGTGCGGACCTATAGATGCACATACTGTGTGCACCTCACTAATCATCCTCCTTTGTGGGGGGATATGTGATTATATCAGTGCGGACCTATAGATGCACATACTGTGTGCACCTCACTAATCATCCTCCTTTGTGAGGGGGATATGTGATTATATCAGTGAGCACCTATAGATAATCATCCTCCTTTGTGAGGGTGATATGTGATTATATCAGTGCGGACCTATAGATGCACATACTGTGTGCACCTCACTAATCATCCTCCTTTGTGAGGGGGATATGTGATTATATCAGTGAGCACCTATAGATAATCATCCTCCTTTGTGAGGGTGATATGTGATTATATCAGTGCGGACCTATAGATGCACATACTGTGTGCACCTCACTAATCATCCTCCTTTGTGGGGGCGATATGTGATTATATCAGTGCGGACCTATAGATGCACATACTGTGTGCACCTCACTAATCATCCTCCTTTGTGGGGGCGATATGTGATTATATCAGTGCGGACCTATAGATGCACATACTGTGTGCACCTCACTAATCATCCTCCTTGTGGGGGGGGGGGATATGTGATTCCTGCAGTTGTGTTCCTCCATCTTCACCCACCCAGTAATCAGCCGTCAGCCCCATTCATGCCCAGGGGAGACATCCTATTCCTGCAGCCAGTCAGCAGCACCTCCATCATAGAGAGCTGTCAGGTCACATGCTGCTCGCCATACAGTCAGACCCCCTCACCTGTCACTGCTGCTCCCTGACCCGAGCCCTCCCAGAAGGACAGATAGATACGTCAAGATCCCAGGAAGGAAGTGCTAGCGAGACAACCCTGCAATAAAGTTTTGTTGTTCAAAGGTCACGCCTCTCTCCTGTTACTGGACGGATTCCCCGATAGACCACGCCCCCTAAGCCCGGATTGGCGGACGCTCCGGGACAGCCGACCGTTTGACATGTGGCTTGTGTACACTTCACATTGACGTAAAAAGCTGCGTACATAAAGGCGAGTGACGTGTTTTAGAGGAGGTGTATAGTCACGTGGGTGAGATCAACAGCAGTGAGCGGCACCTAGTGGTCATCAATGTTACTACGAGTGACAGCTGCCGCAGCTTATTATATTTATGATTTGCTACAGTTCGTTATGTATCTTATTATCAGTGAATAGATTGGTGTTACTACTACAGAATTATAAGTGTGCGAATTAGCTCTGCCGTCATGTTTTTCATCCTTACCGGCTTCCGTAGCGTCCTCCTTGTTGTCTATAGCAACTGTCTTTCCCTCTGGAGAGTGAAATCCGGCTGCTTCTATTAGCCAATCAGATCTCTCTCTGCACGGCTTCCACCAATCAGAGGCTAGCGATTGTCCCGGCGGTCTCTGCAGCGGGACATAGGACGCAGAGGAACGTCAACAATGAGAATACCGGGGGCTGCGACCGGAGGGAGCAGGTAGGAGGATCCCGAGCCGAGGGCTGACACTTGTAGTTCTACTCCCATGATCTGGTGTATTACTGCAGGCTCTCCAGCAGTCATGTCTAGGTCACAGCCCTGCATGGTGAGGCCAGCCTCTGTGCTGCCTGAGTGAGGAGGACTGCAAATCGGGAGAGATCAATCCGGTGCATACAGATCTATATCTATCCTGTAAAATGGGAGCAAGCTGTCCGAACACAAGGATGTCAGCGCCATGACACGCACATATGAGGCGGTAGACAGGGTAGGGGGGTACTCGGATACCGGGACAGATGGTCGCTTCCAGGGGCGTAACTACAATGGGTGCAGGGGTTGCGATCGCACCTGGGCCCTGCAGCCTAGGGGGGCCCCAAAAGTCCCTTTGGCCCATAGAAAAAGACTAATACTATTAATGATTTGCATTAATTGGGGGCCCTGTTGGAGCTTTCGCATCGGGGCCCCTGGGCCTGAAGTTACGCCACTGGTCGCTTCGATGGGGGGATCATGGCTGGTCGGTTCCCGTTTCCATACCCTGGACCCTCAGTGTTAAGGGATGGGGGTGACGATGATGGGGGAGAGAATGGTATTGTGACACCTCCTGTGGTACCTGGTAATTTTTATACAAGCGCTGCGGCCAGCCGCTGAGGTGATGGAGGTGCAACTCAGAGTAGTAGTACAGCTCCACACAGGTGGACCTTTACCTCAGGGCAGCGGGGATGGATGAGGGGAGTCGTAGTTCTTACCCCTCTGATGATGCTGAGGCCCTCTGGGTGCCGGAGGAAAGGATCACCGACACCGATTCAACTCAAACGTCACTTTACTGGTATCGGATGGATGATACAGTACACAGTCACAGTCTGATTAAACAGGGACATAGCCACAGATTGTAAGGTGATCCTGTAGAGTCTGTTGATGGTCCCTTTTAATGGCTTTCGGGGTCTGTGTTCCTCATTAACCACTCTGAAGAGCTCCTACGCCAGCCCACGTGTCTGTTACAGTTAAGTGCATTCGGTTCCTTACCCGTACGGATGGGAACGGTAACAAGCTAATCCTCCCGCCACCGGAATTAGGTCCTTTTCCTTAAAGTGTCCTGGACCCAATATAGGACTGAGGTTGAGGTGCAGTCTGTGGTGCTATGGCTCCCTTCTGTTGGTCCCACAGCTTGCTGGTTTGCAACCTGGGATAGACCACTGGTTGCTTTGGCTCCGATATGCAGGTGTCGACCCCGGACTTCCCCAGCTGGCTCCAACCAGGCCTGGTTCATCCCCTTCGGTTCCCGGGTCACCTCTCTCTGGGAGGCGCCCTCCTGTCAGGAACGCTGTCAGGCACATCCTCTGTGGCTGCCTTCCCAGCACTGTCTGACTAAAAGTAGCTTAACTGTCACTCAAGTCTCCCGCTCTACTCTAAGCTCCACCCCCTGGACCTACTGAATATGTGGTCCCTATGCTAAGGGGGGGCTAGTGAATGGGTGCTTAGGACAGACTCTATAAGGAAACCTCAAATCCATAGCTACGGAGGCACTACACCTTCTGTTTGGGGTGCAGTACCTCCATGTGGCGCCTAGCCATAGGGGCGCCATACATACAAGAACTACACAGGCAGGCTGTTCATACACAGCGTATTTGTAAGGATCCCTTTTTGGTGTAAAACTGCACCAAGAGCGGATCCTCCCAGAACGCAGCGTTCTGTGTGTGAACGGCCTGCACTCCTTCCCTGAGCGCATCCTCAAAAAGACGAGACATGTGAACAAAGCTGCGTTCACGGCATTTACGCAGCGCTAAAAAGTGCTGTGCTTAATAGCGCTGCGTAAATGCAAAAAATATGCTGTGTGTGAACACAGCCGAATACAGAACAAGGGTCATTAATGGCAATGTCAGGCTTGGCACAAGTATACAGACACACAATGATGGCTGGCAGAGCGGTGATTCTGTAGGAGACACAGTCCTTCATCCTTATAGCATAGGAGGCAGCACTGATTGCCAATATATTATCTCAGGCACACACCAGGCGGCTAGAATTTGGCTGCCGCTTGGCACTAGCTAGTCAGACCTGTCCACCATGCAGCACCAGGGCTGCCACCAGGAATTTTGGAGCACTTCCCCCCCCCCGAGACTCTGTCCAATACACAGTACATACATACATAGCACACATGCGCAATGCAGTGCTAGAAGCCAGACGAGCGGCGTGGGTGTACTGACGTCACCCAAACCAAAAATGATGCGATTTGCGTCATTACAGACCCAGACAGCGATGCGCAAAGCAGACAGTGCCTGCCTAGAATTTGAGTACAAGGTCACGCCCATTAGGGCGTGATCTTCTGACGAGAAAGGCAGCAAAGCAACACGCCCTGACGGCTAAGGAATATGGGCCCTACTCATTATAATGGATAATGAGTAAGTATAAAAATGTTTTTTAGTACTTTTACAGCCAGCATTTAGCAGACAAAAGGATTGTAAGAATTGTCATAGGATGATGCAGGGACATGTTTTTTATAGGTTAGGTGGCTTTTTGGAGATGACAGGTTCCTTTCATTTTAACAGTGAGAGATAGAATACCAAAAATAAAATCCAGAAAATCACATTTTCTAAATAATATACCGTACAGTGTTGGCCAAAAGTATTGACACCCCTGCAATTCTGTCAGATAATACTCAGTTTCTTCCTGAAAATGATTGCAATCACAAATTCTTTGGTATTATTATCTTCATTTAATTTGTCTTCAATGAAAAAAAACACAAAAAGAATTGTCCTAAAGCCAAATTGGATATAATTCCACACCAAACATAAAAAGGGGGTGGACAAAAGTATTGGCACTGTTAGAAAAATCATGTGATGCTTCTCTAATTTGTGTAATTAACAGCACCTGTAATTTACCTGTGGCACCTAACAGGTGTTGGCAATAACTAAATCACACTTGCAGCCAGTTGACATGGATTAAAGTTGACTCAACCTCTGTCCTGTGTCTGTGTGTACCACATTGGGCATAGAGAAAAGAAAGAAGACCAAAGAACTGTCTGAGGACTTGAGAAACCAAATTGTGAGGAAGCATGAGCAATCTCAAGGCTACAAGTCCATCTCCAAAGACCTGAATGTTCCTGTGTCTACCGTGCGCAGTGTCATCAAGAAGCTTAAAGCCCATGGCACTGTGGCTAACCTCCCTAGATGTGGACGGAAAAGAAAAATTGACAAGAGATTTCAACGCAAGATTGTGAGGATGGTGGATAAAGAAGCTCGACTAATGGTAGGTTTACACACACCAATCATTGTATCCAATCTCTGAACCAATCTCTGGTTGCAGTGAAATCATGGACAGATTGCTCCATGTTGTACACAGCCACAAAATGGAACTATGTGTCCATGATTTCACTGCAACCAGAGATTGGTTCAGAGATTGGATACAATGATTGGTGTGTGTAAACCCACCATAACTTCCAAACAAGTTCAAGCTGCCCTGCAGTCCAATGGTACAACAGTGTCAACCCATACTATCCGTCGGCATCTGAATGAAAAGGGACTGTATGGTAGGAGACCCAGGAAGACCCCCTTCTTACCCCGAGGCATAAAAAAGCCAGGCTGGAGTTTGCCAAAACTTACCTGAGAAAGCCTAAAACGTTTTGGAAGAATGTTCTCTAGTCAGATAAGACAAAAGTAGAGCTTTTTGGGCAAAGGCATCAACATAGAGTTTACAGGAGAAAAAAAGAGGCATTCAAAGAAAAGAACACGGTCCCTACAGTCAAACATGGCGGAGGTTCCCTGATGTTTTGGGGTTGCTTTGCTGCCTCTGGCACTGGACTGCTTGACCGTGTGCATGGCATTATGAAGTCTGAAGACTACCAACAAATTTTGAAGCATAATGTAGGGCCCAGTGTGAGAAAGCTGGGTCTCCCTCAGAGGTCATGGGTCTTCCAGCAGGACAATGACCCAAAACACACTTCAAAAAGCACTAGAGAATGGTTTGAGAGAAAGCACTAGAGACTTCTAAGGTGGCCAGCAATGAGTCCAGACCTGAATCCCATAGAACACCTGTGGAGAGATCTAAAAATGGCAGTTTGGAGAAGGCACCCTTCAAATATCAGGGACCTGGAGCGGGTTGCCAAAGAAGAATGGTCTAAAATTCCAGCAGAGCATTGTAAGAAACTCATTTATGGTTACTGGAAGCGGTTGATCGCAGTTATTTTGGCTAAAGGTTGTGCAACCAAGTATTAGGCTGAGGGTGCCAATACTTTTGTCCGGACCATTTTTGGAGTTTTGTGTGAAATGATCAATGTTTTGCTTTTTACTTCATTCTCTTTTGTGTTTTTTCACTGAAGACAAATTAAATGAAGATAATAATACCAAAGAATTTGTGATTGCAATCATTTTCAGGAAGAAACGGAGTATTATCTGACAGAATTGCAGGGGTGTCAATACTTTTGGCCAACACTGTATATACTTAAGTATAAACCGACCCGAGTATAAGCCAGGGGCCCTAATTTTACCCCCAAAAACTGGGGAAACTTATTGACTCGAGTATAAGCCTAGGGTGAGAAATGCAGCCAAACCCCAGCCTGGTACATAGCCCCTCATCATGTATATAAACCTTCATCCTCGTATATAGCCCCTCATCACTGGTATATAGCCCCCTCATCACTGTTTTATAGCACCCTCCATCACTGGCATATGGGCCCCATCACTGGCATATGGGCCCCATGTCTTGCATATTTTCCCCCAACGCTGGCATATGCCCTCCATCACTGGCATATGGCCCCCATCACTGGCATATGGCCTCCTGCTGGCACTCACAATAAAATAATAAAGATTGAACTCGCCCTCTGCTGCTTGTCTGCAGGCTCCGTGGCGTCCTCCCTCCGCTCTTCCTGGTTGTTCTCAGCTTCTAATCATGTGACTTGGTGCAGCAGCGATGACGTCACTGATGCGGTCACATAATTTGATATGCCGGGAACAACCAGGAAGACCAGAGGACACCATGGAGCTTGCAGACAAGCATCGGAGGGTGAGTTCAATCTTTATTATTTAATTATGAGCGCCAGCATGGGGGCCACATACTGTGATAGGGCAGGTGTACATTGAGTGTTTAATGTAATATACGCTGCTCCCCTCGCCGGTAATGGACGGTGGTGGATGCAGTGCATATTACATTAGAGTAATGAGCGGGGTCACGTGACCTCCCACTATCTCTGTTTTTCCACCACTGACACTTAACAATGACTCGAGTATAAGCCAAGGGGGGCTCTTTTCAGCACATAAAGTATGCTGAAAAACTCGGCTTATACTCGAGTATATACGGTAAATGTATTTGCATTTTGAAGAGTGAAATACATATTTGATCCCCTACCAACCATTAGGAGTTTTGGCTTCTACAGACCAGTTTGATGCTCCTAATCAACTCGTTACCTACATAAGAGAGTGGTCTTAAATTGTATAAATCTATAAAAGACTCCAGTCCACACACCCAATTATTCGTCAAGAGTCTAACCTCTACAACATGGGCAAGATCAAAGAGCTTTCTAAGGATATGTTCACACATGGCATAATTTGTGCGTTTTTTTTGCGCGTGTACGGTGCCAAAAAGGTGCAACTGTATTTACACACTGCGCTTTTCCTGAGCCCATTTTATAATGTGGCCTATGGGAAAAGCACGTTGAAAAAGGTGCAAAGAATTGACATGTCTATTCTTTTTGCGGACGCACTTTTGCTGGAATGCGTTTCCATAATTGCGTTTCACTGCATTGCATTTACACATGCGCTAAAAAGTGCTGTGTGAATGCATGAATATGTGTGAATTACGCTACGTGTGGACGTAGACGAATACAGAGAAAAGATTCTAGACCTGCACAAGGCTGGAATGGGCTACAAAACCATAAGTAAGGCTATGTTCACACATTGCGTATTTTTGTGAGCTTTTTTACGCGCTCTTTTCAAAATACGCAATGTGTTTTGTGTCTGCCAGCAAAGTGAATGGGAAATTCACTTTGCCGTGCAGACACTGCGTTAAAATACGCAGTGCTTTTTATGGCAGAAAGCGCAGTTGCGTAAAGAATTGAGATGTCAATACTTTACGCAGCTGCTCCTGCGTTTTTTTCCCTCTGACGTCACAGAGGGGAGGAAGAATCCTGCTTCCTCCTCCCCTCTGTGACAGCTGTGATCGCCCATTAGATTTTGCAGTGTATTAATATACACTGCGAAATCTAAATTAAACAAAGCCATACGTATGTAAAATAAAAAAGAATGAAATACTTACCTCTCCGACACCATTTCCCAGTGTCCGGTGCCGAGGCCAGGAGATCTGTGTCCTGCAAAATCCTGCTGTGATGTCAGAGGGGCATTCCCGGCGCTGATTGGCCACTCACGGTCATGTGATACATATCACATGTCCGCGAACAGCCAATCAGTGCCAGGAACGCCCCCTCTGACATCACGGCTGGCTCTTGCAGGACACACATTGCCTGGCCTCGGCACCGGACACCGGGTGTCGAAGAGGTAAGTATTTCATTCTTTTTTATTTTACATACGTTTGGCATTGTTTAATTTAGATTTCGCAGTGTATATTAATACACTGCAAAATCTAATGGGCGGTCACAGCTGTCACAGAGGGGAGGAGGAAGCAGGATTCTTCCTCCCCTCTGTGACATCACCTGCGCTTTCTGGGGAAAAGAAAGCGCAGTGTCTGAAAGCCCCTGCGTATTTTGTTGCGCTTTTTTGCGTGGCCGAAAATCGCGGCAAAAAGCGCAACAAAATACGCAAATGTGTGAATTTAGCCTAAGACACTGGACAAGAAGAAGGCAACTGTTGGTGCAATAGTAAGAAAATGGAAGAAATACAAAATAAGTAACACATTACGCCGTATTGGATTAAAATCCTGCAGTGGTTGCAAAGTCCCACAGCTCAGGAAGGCACATCTGAGAAATAGGAGAAAAATGTGGAGCAGAGTAACAGAGTTCATACAAACATACAAAGATATGTGGATTGGTGCCTATGTGAGCACATAACAGGTTAATTCGATGTATGTCAATATAGGCTGTATATACAGCTGTGACTCCCGATACACATTAAAAGCTATAATACATAACATGACTCATGGTTTAACCAGAACAGTTGTGAGCAACATAGTCAGTGAGGTAAATCAAGTAGTAATTGCCATCTCTATACATAATCACCAGTTTTGCGCTTCCGGCCACTGTGCCGCTATGGAGCAATGGAGCGTGCGCAAAACTGTTGATTATCGCTACCCCGGAAGCGCCGCCATATTAGCACACCCATGGCGCAGGCTCTCGGCGGCTGCCTGCAGGCTCCCGTGCCCGCACACCCCCGCACCTCCCCTCCAGCACCCACATACCCCCGCAGTACACCCTCACACATCCCCCCCCCCAGTGCCCGCTTCCTCCCCACAGTAGACCCCCGCGCCCCCAGCAAACCCCCGACAACTTACCTCTTGAGATAGGACCTTTGCTGATGTCACAGTCATGTGATCATTCACATGACCCGTGCATCACCCTAGCTCCGCCTCCTCTACGCTACACTCATTCCCAGCTACGACATGGAGCTGTCACTGCTGGGAAGGAGAGAAAAGGAGGCACAGAGGCAGAAGGGGAGAGTGAAGAGGGGACCACAAACAATCCACACAGAGAAGAGGGGACCACAAACAATCCACACAGAGAAGAGGGGACCACAAACAATCCACACAGAGAAGAAGGGTGCAGAAACACTAAAGAGGCTGAGCTGACAAGTAAGTGCAGCACACAAACATAAAGGGGTCCAGAAACTCTGAAGGGGGGGTGCACAGACACAAGGGGTGACCACAATGACTGAAGGAGGGCAGAGACACATAAGAGGGCATCACAAATACTCAAGGAGGCCAGAGAAATAAAGTGGCTAACATAGACACAGAAGGGGGGGGCCAGGGACACATAAGGGGGAACCAGAACCACTCAAGGGTTGCAGAGAGATGGAAGGGGTGCAGAAACATGAAAGAGGGAGCTGAGAGGCAAGTGGGGCACAGACACATAGAGGGGTCCAGAAACACACAAGGAGGGCCAGACAGACAAGGGCTCACCACAATTACTAAAGGGTGCCAGGGACTCTGAAAGGGGGCACAGAGACATAAGGGGGGACCTGAAAGATTAAAGGGGGCTGTGGGGCAGCGCCTGGATGGCAAGTCAGGAAACACGTGGAGCCCGGTAGTGGTTCAAACAGGACCCGGTGTTTATTGCTGATACACACAGTGGTGGCACAGTCTGCCGGAATCCGGGTCGCAGCTGGGTACACAAGACACAGTTCATATAACGTACCCGGGTCCTTCAGGCCAAAGGCCTCCGTTCTAGGTCACCCCGAGTTCCCCAGCCCTCCTGGGCTAGGCCGTGTTAGACTAGCACACGGCCTCTTGGAACTCTAGACCTCTCCTGTCTATCTCTCTGCTGCTCTTGCAGCTAAGGCACAAATCTCTGTACAGGGAACCCCGCCCTGCCTCCTGACCAGGCTCAATACGTGACAGTGCGCATTCTGGGGGAGACATAGCGCCCCTCGCATATGATCCCCCGCACTGTCTCACAGGGCAGAGAGATGAAGGGGGTAACATACACACCAAAGAAGTGGCCACTGAGACCTAAGGGGGGACCACAAACACTATCATCACACACGCTGCCCACCGCACTCTCATTCAGCCTGCAGGCCCGCCGCCCACCGCAGCCAGAGGGAGCGCTATTACTGAAGGGGCCGCCGCCAGCATCTGCGGCCCCCTTCATCACAGACGCTGCCCGCCGCTGCCGCCCCCGCTCTGATGCCAGCGGCGCCGCACTCTCATTGCAGCCTGCAGGCCCGCTGGCCCTGCAGTCTGCTACCACCACCCCCCCTCCTCAACTAAGGTTACAGGGGCAGCGGGGCTAACATCTGCAACCACACTGCCCCTCATTACCCCCCAATCACCCACACTGCCCCTGATCACCCACACTCACCCTCCATAGCCCTCCAAACCCACCCACACTGCCCCTGCTCATTCCTGTTCCCCCCGCCTATGCCCTCACTCCCCACACTTCCCCCCCACTCACCCACACTGCTCCAGCTTACCCCCCCACTCACCCATACACCCTGCTTACCCCTCTCACCACCCCCCCAACTGCCCACAATCACCCACACTGCCCCTGCTCACTCCTCTTACCCCCCGTATCTCATCACTCCACACTGCCCCTGCTTACCCCCCCCCCCCCCCAATCACCTACACTGCCCCTGCTCACGCCCCCACTCACCCCACACTGCCGCTGTTTAACCCTTTCACCTCCCCACACTGCCCCTGCTCACCCCTCTTAACCCCCCACATGCCCTCACTCCCCACACTGCCCCTGCTGATACCCCACAGGGTCAAGTCACTGCTGCTGGCCCCAATGCCAAACAGCCCGCCCCCCATCTTGATGTCACCCCACTCCCGATGCGATAGGATCGGGCCTTTTTACTAGTACCAAAATAAAGTGCAGTGTGCTAGGAACAAGGAGGGCACACCCCTCCAGGCCAGACTCCAATGTACGTTTCGCATATCTTTATCTTTAGAAACAGTACTTCATCATCGGGAGTACTGCCTAGAGTGCTAGCAGGGTTTAAGAAGCCATTACTCAGCGGGTCACATGACACCAGCCACCAATGGAATCGTACAAAGCAGCGCTCGTGCTGCCGCCGTTCCCCCAACGTCACTTCCGGCGTCTCACCCTCCTCCCATACACAGGTGACGGGCTTGGTTACCCGGCAACCATGCATAAGCGGGCGACGTAGTGGACACATCCATGACGACAGCGGAAACCAGCGCATGCGCACACGATTGCTGGACTGAGGGACAACATAAGGAGCAGAAACATTTCAATAATTATAACTCATAACATTACTAAAGTTACAGAATACGTGCAATAACAATGGCTCCACTCCATGGTCTATGTGTAGTCCACATTTATGTAGTCCCAAAGAATGTTCTTATCCTCTTGGCTGGTAACATGTAAAGTCCATATTGTACAATCACCGCTGTCAGCATAAGCAAAAAAGCAAAAATGAAAACCATTAAAATAATATACATCACCTAAAATATGTGGCACAAAGGGGGAGGGGGACAGGGGAAAAGTTGCTAAATGGGAAAACGCTGATGGTAGTACTTTCTAAAGAACAGAATTAAACACCAAGGTTGCAAGGAATAAAGTCATAAATATGGGGCAAAACTGAGTGTCCAGCATCGCTATCCATTTTAACTCCTGCTGTGCCAGTAGTTTCTTGAGGTCTCCACCCCTGATATCCCCTTGGATCTTGTCGATACCTCGCACTTTTAGTGTTTTACAGTTACACCTATAAAGTTTGTAAAAGTGTCGAGGTAAGGTCTTCTGGGTGGCGACGTCATCAACCTTGCTCGCTGCACCGATCTCCCTCACATGTTCTCTAACCCTCACACATAATTCTCGTGATGTCAGACCTATATAGATTTCCTGACAGCCACATGTGGCGTAATAAACCACACGTGTGCTGCTGCATGTGATATATTGATTAATAGTAAAGGTCCTAGATCCATCACTCGCTGTGAAGTGGGAGTTGCGAGAGAGATTGGTGCAGGCGGCACACTGGCCACATGGAAAAAAAAAACCTTATGGGAGAACTAAATCCAAAAATCCCTGATGTTTTTGGAAAATAATGACTTTGGACTAGCATTGGAGATATATGTGATGTCATCTGGGGACCCATGGACAGAGTCTGCCTCAAGGAGGGTTCGGACAGCAAAACTCATGGTCTCCCATTGTTAGTTGTGGGTGGAGATAAATCTGATTTCACCAGAATTGTCCTCCTCCTTTCTGGAGGGAGGAGGAGGTTTGGTGTATCTGGCCCTATCATATAATATGAAGAAAAGGCAGATCTAAAACTAGACCGCCTCCTCAACTCTTAATGTCTAAAATCTTGGCCGCAAAGCCAAAATAACAATTATTACTTGTAATTGACGTCCAAAAACTTGAAATTACTTACAAATTTCAGTACAGAGAAAATATAAAAGGCAAGAAAGAGGGGAAGTGTAGAAAGGAAATAAGAAAAGGGAGAAGACAATTAGGGCCTGTAGTTAACAGCGTATAAAAGCCACATGTCAGACATTATGTGAACTAAGTCAACCATTAACATGCATCAGCCAAGACCTCAGATCTAGGGATTCCTTATATAAGATCCAGGGTGACCACAGGGCACAGTGTCGTGTGACACTGTTTTCGTCAGGCGTATTATGGGCAATGAGTTCCTCCATCCTGCAGATGCCATTCAGTTCATCCACTAAGTCACCACGAGTCGGACAATCCGACCGTTTCCAGAACCTAGAAATCAAGTGTCTCGCAGCTGTTAGAAAGTGTCGGAGAAGATTTTTCTTCAATCTAGCAATAGACATAGTTGTTGAGTTCAACAATGCCAGCGTGTGCGTTGAACCTAACCTGAACTGAAGTGACCCTACCACACAGATCCTTCACATCTCTCCAGAAAGGGCGCAGCTTCTCACAACCCCACCAGATGTGGAGATAAGAATCTCTCTCACCACAGAGTCTCCAACATTCATCAGACCTAGTCGGAAAAATGGCACTGATCTCCAGGGGGCATCTGTACCACTGCGCCGCCACCCTGTAATTATGGTCCGGGGAGTCTGCCGAGATGGAGGTTTTATGTGTAAGGAGAAAATTTTTTCCCGTTCCATAGGAGTGAAACTCCTACCAAGATCACGCTCCCATTTAGTTGTGAAGGAAGGCAAAGCGACTGATGGATCACTAACTATGTTTTGGTACAGTTTATAGAGTGCCGAGACTGCATGGTCCAGAGGTTTACCATCAGCACACCAACTCTCAAATTGCGTCAAAGGACGGAAGATGTCTGAATGGTCCAATGACTTAATGTAATTATTTAGTCTGGCGTGAAGAAACCAGGAATCTGGTGGGGGGGGGGGTCGTATCTGAAAACATAGACTGAATGTCTTTGATCGCCATTTGAGTGATGAACCTGTGTAAGAAGGGATAGGAAGATTGAGGTATGTTAAGAAACATCTGTCTGCCCTGATCCACGTGGAACTGGGGATTCCCAAATATAGGAGTTAATGGCCCAGGAATGGTGGTCATGTGTAATGTTTTATTGTACCTTTATAAGAATGATTTCAATTGTTTAGTGATAAAGCTGGTAAATGCATTAGAAGCCACCCCCTGGGACCATAACGTAGACAGCGGATGAGAGGAAGCCATATTGGATTCACTCAACGTCCACTTCTTGGGTTTCTCCAGTTGGAACATGTCCAAAATACATTTGCTCATGGAGGCAAGATGTTATATTTTCCTTTCCAACTCGTCGCCTCCAGGGATGGGAAATCTGCCATATTTCGCAGCTTCCCACTCTCTTCTCTCCTACACTGGATCTTGACCCCATTGGGTTATCCTGGTGTGACCGGTTTCCTTTCTGACAGGGTGTCGGGGCTGGTAGATGGACCCACGACCTCCGGTGTTACTGCTCAGGGGCTGAACTCCCTGTGCCGCGTCTTCGGAACCGGCACTCCGGTAAATGGATTAGGGTTCCCTCCCTGAGTATGGACGCTTGTCGGGGGTCCCCTCCTTCACTCTGGGCTGCCTGTTCTCTCTCCAGGCCGTCTCTCTGGAAGGCTCCTTTCTCTCTCTCGGAGGCTCCCCGTGCGCCGTCTTTCCTCAGTGGCGGCTAAAACTCACTGTGTGTCCTCCCCTCCTCCCCAACCCCCCCCCCCCCCCCCCCCCCTCCTTCCCCAGCGTACAGGCTCAAAACCATCTATTTTACGTGGGTGTGTGGGAGTGCTAGGATGGGATCCTCCTACAAATCCTACATTCCACTGTGACAGGGATAGCCGCATACTCATTTATGGGTGCAGTACCCCAACTGTGACGCCAGACCAGTTGGGCGCCACACATGTATGTATAACTGAATAGGTTGGTGAGACAACTGTAATGTCATTCACTTAGTGGCTATATGCTGCTAGCAACTGTGAGTTGATTAGATGGTAGCCACTCTTTTATTGTAAATGGCACTCTGACATAGGCAAAAATGTCTCCATATACTGGACAGGTACCGGCTGTGTTATACAGAGGGAATCTGCCAGTTGCAGGCTGAGTACGCAACTATCACTTTTAAAAAGATTGTGCTTCTGATTGGATACAAGACTACCAGGGGGAGTGGCAGATGTGTAGGAGAAAGTGGAAATGGCAGATAAGCAGATGGTTGGGTATATTGGACATATACGCCCATGGCATTAGATTGTAGTTTTTGGGAGTTTTTGGGAGTATCAGAATACTGTAGACTGGAGCTGTAGAAAAAACATATGAACCGCACCTCCAAAAATCATACATTGATCTAATGCTGCTAGGCAAATATTTACAAAACCGAACACGAGGTTTTTAGTTAAACATTTTCATGTTCTCTGTATGTAGCCCACTACCACATTACAGACAAACGTCACAGTGTGTCCCTAGACTTAAAGATGAAGTGCCATGTGCCAGCCACCATCAGTGCACCAATAGTAAGTATGGCTGACCTGGTGCTCCACAGCACCCATGCTGTGAATCTCCATGAGATGCCGCTAGGAGTCAGCCCCAAATAATCTTCCTTTCCTGAAGACTAAAAACAATTCTCTGTCCTGTTTTCAGGTGTCTGTTTTTGCCAATACCTGATATTGGATGTACAGCTTGTAGAGTTCCTACAGTACCCCTATCTTCCTCCAACTTTACATACAGGTACTGGGTGTGGTGAGCAGTAAGATTCCATGTTACACAATGTATGGTATAAGGGTACAGAATGCATTATGAACAATAGTTAAAGGCCGAGTTTTTAACTTTTTGAAAATTGAGCAAATTCAAGTGTGCGGGGTTGAACTCCAGCAACCAAACACGGGCCACGAGGCAAGGCATTAGCGTTGCCCTGCAACCTCCCGGCCCGGTGTTCCACCGTAAACCTAAAGTTCTGCAGGGAAAGGAACCACCGGGTGACCCGGGCATTCCGCTCCTTGGCAGACCTCATCCAGACCAGTGGGGAGTGGTCCGTCACGAACCGAAACTGCTGTCCCAACAAGTAATAGCGCAGGGACTCCAAGGCCCACTTGATGGCCAAGCACTCCTTCTCCACAACGCTATAGTTCCGCTCGGGAGGGGTGAGTTTCCTACTCAAGTAGGTGACGGGGTGTTCCTCCCCCTGGACCACGTGGGACAGCACCGCCCCCAGCCCGACCTCCGAAGCATCCGTTTGCACAATAAACTCCTTCCGAAAATCAGGGTTGATGAGAACGGGCTGTCCACACAGGACCCCCTTTAGCGCTCGGAAGGACTCCTCGGCCTGCGGTGTCCAGCGCACCATGACAGACTTCTTACCCTTGAGATGGTCCGTCAAGGGGGCCGACAATCCAGCGAAATTAGGGACAAACCGTCTGTAGTATCTCACAATACCTAGGAAGGCCCGGACCTGCTTCGTGGTCAGGGGTCGAGGCCACTTCTGGATTGCCTCAACTTTGTTGATTTGGGGCTTAATCACTCCTTGGCCTATCACATACCCCAAGTATCGGGCCTCCATGAGCCCCAAAGCACACTTCTTGGGATTGGCCGTCAACCCGGCTGTACGAAGCGCATCCACCATGGCCTGTACCTGAACCAGGTGGGTCTGCCACTCGGTGCTATAGATAATGATGTCATCAAGGTACGCAGATGCATACGCCTGATGGGGTTCCAGCACCAGGTCCATCAACCTCTGGAACGTGGCCGGGGCGCCATGTAAACCAAATGGCAAGACGACGTAGTGAAATAGCCCCTCAGGCGTAGCAAAAGCGGTCTTCTCCTTGGCTGACTCCGTCAGTGGCACCTGCCAGTACCCCTTGGTCAGATCGAGCGTAGTGAAATACCGTGCCTGTCCCAGCCTGTCGATCAGCTCATCCACCCGGGGCATGGGATAAAGATCAAATTTGGATATCTCATTGAGCTTCCTAAAGTCATTACAGAATCGTAAGGAGCCGTCCGGCTTGGGTATCAGTACAATGGGACTGGCCCATTCACTCTTAGACTTTTCAATCACCCCTAAGTGGAGCATCTTTTTCACCTCCTCCGAGATGGCTTGTCTCCGAGCCTCCGGCACCCTGTAAGGCTTCAAGCGTACCTTCATGCGAGGCTCGGTGACAATATCATGCTGTATAAGGTTTGTCCTACCGGGCAAGTCTGAGAAAACCTCTGGGTTCTGCTGAACCAACCGTCTGGCCTCTCGTCTCTGTTGCTTGGTGAGGCCGTCTCATATCCTTACTTCCGGCTCATTCTCCCCGGGGGTCACCGGACCCGGGGATGAGTGCCCAGAAGAGGAGGGAGATGGAAAAAGGTCAGCCATCAGGCCTTCCCGTTCCTTCCATGGTTTTAACAGGTTGATATGGTATATCTGCTCTGGTTTCCTCCTTCCGGGCTGAAATACTTTATAGTTGACAACCCCAACCTTTTCCCGAATTTCATACGGCCCCTGCCACTTCGCTAGAAACTTGCTTTCTGCTGTGGGGACCAACACCAACACCCGGTCCCCTGGGTTAAAGGACTGTACTGTTGCCTGTCTATTGTACCTGGCACTTTGAGCTGCCTGCGCGTCCTGCAAATGCTCTTTCACTATTGGCATGACTGCGGCTATGCGATTCTGCATCCCCAAAATGTGTTCAATCACACTTTTATGGGGGGTTGGTTCCTGCTCCCATGTTTCCTTGGCCAGGTCCAACAATCCCCGAGAATGTCGCCCGTACAAGAGTTCGAATGGCGAAAACCCCGTGGACGATTGGGGTACCTCCCGGACTGCAAACATGAGATAAGGGAGCAACATATCCCAGTCCTTCCCATCTTTGGAGACTACCCTTCTTAACATGGATTTTAAGGTTTTATTGAACCGTTCCACCAACCCGTCCGTTTGCGAATGGTACACAGACGTACGCAACTGCTTAATCTGGAGCAGTCTGCACAGCTCCTTAGTGATTTTAGACATGAATGGGGTCCCCTGGTCCTTAAGGATCTCCTTGGGCAACCCCACCCGACAGAACACGGCAAACAACTCCCGCGCAATAATCTTAGCGGTAGGGTGTCTGAGGGGTATCGCCTCAGGGTAACGGGTGGCGTAATCGACTATCACTAGAATGTGTTGGTGTCCTCCGGCAGATTTTACAAGAGGTCCCACCAAATCCATGGCTATCCGCTCAAAAGGGACTTCTATAATGGGCAAGGGGACCAAAGGACTGCGAAAGTGAGCCAGGGGTGCGGTGAGTTGGCACTCCGGGCAAGTCTCACAGTACTTTTTCACCTCTCCGAGGACCCCGGGCCAATAAAACCGTTGCAACAGCCGCTCCTGCGTTTTCTTAGCCCCTAGGTGGACACTCATGAGATGTTTATGAGCCAAGTCGAGGACCCGCCGGTGATACGGCTGGGGCACCAACAATTGGTCCACAACATCCCCCCGTATATTACCCACTTGGTAGAGTAAATCCTGTTTGAGTGCAAAATGGGGGTATCTTACCTGGGCACCCGACACCTGTGCCACCCCATCTATTTCGATCACCCGACTCCAGGCGTGAACTAACGTAGGATCCTGGAGTTGGGCCGTCCCGAAAGTACCTGGAGACACCTCCAACTTCGGGATTGGCTCGTCTGTTCCGAGCTCACCTGCCAACACCTCTAAGGACGACCTATCGGGGTCACACTCTGTCCCTGCCGTGGCAACCCCTACTGCAGGTGTCCTGGACTCGGGGTTATCGGGCTCAGGCCCTGGACCGTCCTTGACCTGAGGGGTCTTGGAGGGTCCTTTGTATAGAGCCCAGAAAAAAGGCAGATCCCTCCCCAAGATCACGTCATAAGGAAGGTTAGTCATCAGTACCACTTCATGCTGTATCTGTCCACACGGAGCCGTGATGCTGACCACCCCCGTAGGGTAGTCCCGGAGGTCCCCATGTATGCACACCACTCCCACGGTACGCCCGGTGTCCTTCACCCCAGTGATCAGGGTTGTCCGCACGAGGGTCACTAAGCTCCCTGAGTCCAACAAGCCGGTCACCTGGCATCCGTTCACCTGTACTTGACATAAATGCAGATCAGTCCCTGGAGAAATAAGGCCGGCTGTACACACCGTCTGAGCATACATTGACCCCCGTCGAGGATACCCGCAGTCCATGGGCTCCGTGGTGAGGGGACATTGGGCTTCCAAATGTCCAACCCGCTGGCAGCGCCAACATCTAATAGGGAAAGAAGCACCCCTAAAAGGTTGTCTTCTAGGGTTCAGGCCTTTTCGGACCCCTGGAGTGGCGGGAGAGGACTCCTGTGGAACAGGGGCGGTCTCCTGCACAGGTTCTGGCGAGGGATCTTTAGCAGGGGGTTTGGAGGAGGTTGGCCGCCGGGTGGCACGCAAAGTCCCAGTGTCCCGTATCAAGTCCTGCGTAGCCACATGTCGCTCCACCAGGCACACTAATTGATCTAGGGTACTCGGGTCACCTTGTCCCACCCACCTTTGGATAGGGACGGGAAGAGTGCGCACAAAGCGGTCGATGACCACCCTCTCCACCATTTGCGCAGGACTGAGGGTCTCAGGCTCAACCATTTTTTTACTAAATGCAATAAATCGTAAGCCTGGGAGCGTACGGGCTTGGCTTCCTCAAAAAACCACTGGTTTACCCGCTGAGCTCGTACGTATGTGTTCACCCCCAACCGAGCAAGGATTTCACCCTTCAGGGCTCCATAATCCAGAGCGTCCTCGGTACAGAGGTCCAGATACGCTTTTTGGGACTCCCCAATCAGATAGGGCGCCAATACTTCGGCCCACTGGTCGGTCGGCAGTCTCTCCCTTTCGGCCACCCGCTCAAACACAGACGGGAAAGCTTCCACATCATCCCCCGGGGTCATCTTTTGCAACGCTCGCCTTACCGCTGTCTTGACGTTGTACTCCTCGCCTGGTCCCGGGGATGAAGCCGCGGGCCGGTCCCGGAGCTCCGCGGTCAGGAGGTCCAATTGTCGTATCAGGAGTTGATTGGTGTCCTGTTGGGCCTGATGCTGCAGCTGCTGCTGTTGCTGCTGACGGTCCACTGACTGGAGCAGATGTGCATTGGTCTGCTGTTGCTGCACATTAGCCTGCTGTTGCTGGGCATTAGCCAGGGCCAGCTGCTTTAGAATGTCCTCCATGGTTGCAGCAGGAATATACTGGAGCCTAGCTGGTTGGATCACGGACATGTGCCACTGGGTATGCCAGGTTGCTACACCTCACTGGGCTGCTGCCCGCATTCTCCACCATATGTGAGGTAGCGCCGTTGGATTGCACGGCAGAAGGCAAGGAGCAAGGCACAGAAGTTCACAGCAGACGGTTTATTATGCACATGTCCACAGTATACACAAACCTCCGGGTTCTGGGATGCAGCCGGGCACACTTCCTACAACCATAAGATTGGCACACAGTCCTTTATCACGGGTTCTTTTCAGTCCAGGTCTCACCGAGATCAAGCCCTCCGGGCTAGGCCGTGTTGTATCAGCACACAGCCTCTGCCTCTCCTGTCATCGCCGCTCACTAGCCACTTCAGTCTTCCTTCAGACTGAAGCTCCACTCAGAGAGACACACCCTTGTTCCTGCCTAGCTTTTAACCCTCTGCTTACCTCCGGGGAAGTCTCTATGAACCCGGAGTGGAGTGCTTTCTACACGTGGAGGGAGCATAACCTGGGAGACACATACCAGCCATCACAGATCATCCCGGTCACTGTCTCACAACATGTATGAACGCCAATGGGTGCAATAGCACTAACTAGCTTCCATTCATTAAAGGTTGGTGTAGTGTCATGAGTGTGTCCTGTGGCCGAGTCGCTGTCAATCCTCTTACTTTGTGCGGCCTTGGTGGTTCAGTGTCATTGTTTTTTTCAGGGATGATTATTAAATTAGGCTTTGACAGAGCTGGGTGCGGGGGCGCTATGCTGAGCCAATTACAGACACCCTGCTCTTCTTCAAAAGGGGTTTAGCGTTATTTTTCTATCAATTACCATGTATTTTTTTTCTTTCACACGCAGTCATAAATCCATATAAGATGTCATCGTGGGCCTCAGCCTTCGGGAGAAAAGGACCAATTTAAAATAACAGACATTGTCCTGTGTAGAATACAACGGCTCCGACCATGGACAAGATGACGTTCATTTCTCCAAACCACACAACCGCTAATGAAGTTACAAGGTAATAGTGTGATTAATAGCCATATTAATTGTAGATCCCTATCTTACCAAAGCGCAATGTGTTGTTCCAGTAAATACAGTTTATTATTAACCTGTTGTTTTCTTAGTCTAGTTCTTAACAATATGATAATCATACATATTTATTTTACTTACTGTGAAGATCCTTGTTCTATTCCGTTATGTAGTTTAAGCTGAATCTCCACTTACTTTGCCTGATTGGCGGCTCCTAATTGTCCATCACACAGCTCATCACAAGCTGTAGCTGTCAGGCTGGGCAGGCAGACACTGTATACACTTGGACTCAGAATCATACCTAGAATCATAAAATGCTCTTCTGAAAAGCAAACCTGTGATTAGATTCATGCTGTCCAAATCACAGGCAGCATGTGTAAGGATCTTGGCTGCCCGATTGTTGTCAGGTATGTTTGACTCTGAAACACAACTCTAAAAGTCGATTAAGGACCATAGAAATTACCCTGATTGGTCCAGTGCAGCACCTGACCAGATTCTCCCCTCCCCATTCTAGTTGATTGACAGGTCTCTCCCTTCGTACACACATATGGATAATGGGTTCATACAAAAATGTTATTTCTTTAAGGGTCTTTTTACTTTCTAAAGAACTCCTTGTCCTTTTTTAGGTCTTTGCGATACAAACATGGATTGGAAGAACTTGACGAAGTGGCCGAGCTCCGTTACAAACTTAACGAGGCTAAAAATGAAACTGTAGAGCTGGTAGCAAAGTATAATGAAGAGGTGAGATATTTTACATCTGTTTTCTTAATTTATAATTTTACCTGGTAACCAAGAACTTTAAATGTACAGCTCTTGGTTCTTGGTTCTGGACTTTTAAAGGGAACCTGTCACCTAATTTGAAGCCCCTACACTATCTCTAGCTGTCCCTACAGCTTCCTAGCAGCTCCCTATCTCTCCCTTTCTTATGTAAATTGACCCTATTAAATATGTTTAAATTAAGTCTAAACTTACTGCAGTCCCCGTGGTTAGGGGACTGGGTAGGCGTGGCCACGCTTCCATCAGCACTCCTACATGTTGAAATGCACGCCCCGCTGGGCGGCATTATTCAGGGCCCTCTCTGCCCCCATGTCTTTGTAATCTCCGGGCGCCTCTGTAGTTCTATGCACCGGCCGGACGTCACTTCCGGCGCGGTGCATTATGGGGCGGGTCACGTGATCGGCCCTAGTGCATTATGGGGCCGATCACGTGATCAGCCCGGTTCCGCGCATGCGCAATGCGCTTACTGAAGCCGGGCCGGTCACGTAATCGGCCCCATAATGCACTAGGGCCGATCACGTGACCCGCCCCATAATGCACCGCGCCGGAAGTGACGTCCGGCCGGTGCATAGAACTACAGAGGCGCTCAGGGATTACAAAGACCTGGGGGCAGAGAGGGCCCTGAATAATGCCGCCCAGCGGGGCGTGCATTTCAACATGTAGGAGTGCTGATGGAAGCGTGGCCACGCCTACTCAGTCCCCTAACCACGGGGACTGCAGTAAGTTTAGACTTAATTTAAACATGTTTAATAGGGTCACTTTACATAAGAAAGGGAGAGATAAGGAGCTGCTAGGAAGCTGTAGGGACAGCTAGAGATAGTGTAGGGGCTTCAAATTAGGTGACAGGTTCCCTTTAACCCACACCACTGTAAGCTTACATCACAGGGTTAAAGCTCCTAAAGTCTAGCAAGAACAGGGCTGGTTCCCGATTGCTTCTGATCTGTGTCAGACCCTGGGAAGAACACCTATGCAGAATATGAATTATTTTATCTTATATATCACTGGCTACATAGCGATCAATGATAGCTATGCATCGAATAGGAGCATTGGCCGCACTGTTGCTTGTATTGGACCTGGCAGTCTGTTTTCTAAGTAACTGGGGCTCCTATTAATGTATGTATAAAACATCTAAAAAAGTTAAAAGAAAGTAATACAAATAAAAAGTCTACACCACAAAAAAAGAATCCAACTAAGGCAGTGATGGGCAACCTTTTGAGCTTGGTGTGTCAAAATTCGCCAAAAAACCGAGCATAAATCGGGAGGTGTGTCACCTTGAGAAAAAAAAACCTAATTTTACGATATTTATAGTTTAAATAACAAATATGTTTAATATTTAACTTACCTGCTTAGTGACTTCTTTGTTAATCTGTCAGTTGGTTTCTTTTGTTGGTCTTGCTGTTATTTCACTTGTGTGGGGTGTCATGAACTAAGTCAGATAAGTGAGGGGGAGGGGGAATTCTTCCAGTGATGGCGAACCTGTGGCAGTCCGGCAACAGCTGGACTGCCACAGGTTCGCCATCACTGATTTAGTGACTTTTTTGTTGCTGAATTTCATTGGCTAAATGTTCAATTGAAGGTTGGTATTTTGTACACTTCAAGGCCAAGCAAGCGCTACTAAGGTTATCTGTCAATCTGTTTCTTTTGTTGGTTTTGATATTATTTAATGCTGAGAATAAGGTCTCACAAAAGTACGTAGAGGGAAAAATAGTAAGTAAAGCCATTGCTATATTTTTCAGGGTGCTAAAAGTGTCTGGTAACCGATTCCAGGCACTCCAAATTTCCTGTTCATAGTGGCACTCCTCTTGATTCTCCAAGCGGCACCTTTCTAGATTCTCAAGCTTTGACCTCAAATCAACAAACACCTGACCCAGATACTGTCCTGAAATTCTGCAAGTTGCATCTCCAAATCATCAATTTGTATCCATTGGAAACCATTTAATTCCAAACTACTGTAGACTACTACATCAGGATACTTAATTATTTTCATGGTCTGTTCTAGGCTTCTAAATTGATTAAATCTATCACTGAACTGGTCAAGTAAGGAGTCTAAAACATGCTGGTACTTTATATGCAAGGGCTCCATTTCATTTTGTACAGCTGCACTGGCCTTCTCAAAATACTTTGTTACTCGAGGAAAATACTTATAAGTTTTAGTTTCTACATCTCGCTTGAAAATTTTAAGTTTACTTTCAAAAGCTTTTATGTATCCAAACATAACGTCAATACTTTTGCCAAAACCTTGTAGCTTTAAGTTCAGTTCATTAATATGAACAGAGAGATCTGTAAAAAACATCAGGGTGTTGACCCACTGATAATCATAGAGCTGAGGAAAGTTTCCCAGATCCTTATCCTCAAGAAATACCTTAATTTCTTCAAAGCACTCGACAAAGCGCTCAAGAACTTTGCCTCGGCTCAGCCATCTTACATTATTGTACATCAGCAGTCCACTGTAGGTGGAATCAACCTCCAGTAAAAGTGCAGAAAATTCTCTCTTGTGAAGGGGGCGAGCAGCTATTAAATTAACTATTTTTGTAACAACTGACATTAAGTCGTTTAAGTCAGTGAATCCTGCCTTGGCACATAAAGCCTCCTGATGGATAATACAATGAAAAGGCACAATCGGGTGTCCAATAGCTTCTGTAAACAATGTAACAAATCCAACTTTTTTCCCCACCATGTTTGGTGCCCCATCTGTCGTCACTGACACAACTTTAGAGATATCAATGCTTAGGTCACAGAATGTTTGTTTAACAACCTTACATATTTCGCTTCCTGATGTACTTGTTGGCACTGATACTAACTTTATCAACTCTTCTCTCATTGTGAGACCATCAGAATATCGACCAATAATGGCCAACTGTGCATGTGATGTGACATCAGTAGTTTCATCAAGAGAGATCGAAAAATATTTACAATTACTTATGTCTTCCTTTAATTGATGCTGTACGTTTGTGTTCAGTCTCATTATTCGGTCTTTTATGATATTTCTACTGAGTGGTAACTCAGATATTCTCTTACTAATTGCATCTTTATTCTGCATATCGTGAAATAGAACTGGTGCACATCTTAAGAGAGTTTCTTTAATAAATTCTCCCTCACTGAGGGCTTTTCCATGCTGAGCTATGGAGTGAGCAATGCTCAGACTTGCAGATGTTACATTTGTAGAGCTTTTTACAAATTTAAGGATGGAATTAGATTGGCTCTTATGAAGTTGTAGCTGCCTGGAAATGTATTCCTTCCTTTCATCCTCACTTTTTTTCAAGAGCTGGGAATGAGTAGTTTCAAAATGTCTATTTATATTCCACGTTCTGCTTACTACCGTTTCACTACATAGAACGCAAAATGATCTTCCATTTTTTTCTATAATGCCATACATCTCAGTCCATGTCTCTTGAAAGGGTCGGCTACTGCTACTACTAGGGCTGGGCGATTAATCGAATTAATTCGATTAATTCGCCCCCTGCTGTGGCCACGATTGTTGTTTTATTAACAATCGTGAAATTCGATTTAAAATGGCGGCATTTCCGGTCCGGCGTCACCTGGTACTTCCGGTGCGCTCCGCCTCCTCCCCAGCCGGCGGTGACTGGCAGCAGAGCGCAGCATGGCTCTGGCACTGGACAGGCCCGGACACTGGGGGCCGCCGACCTCCACCCTGGACTGGTGCGAGGAGAACTACGCAGTGTATGCACCTGGTACTTCCGGTGCACACTGCGGTGCGGTCCGCCTCCTCCCCAGCCGGCGGTGACTGGCAGCAGAGCAGAGCACAGCATGGCTCCCGCGCTTGACAGGCCCAGACACCGGGGGCCGCCGACCTCCGCCCTGGACTGGTGCGAGGAGAACTACGCCGTGTATGCACCTGGTACTTCCTGGTGCATACTGCGGTGCGGTCCGCCTCCTCCCCAGCCGGCGGTGACTGGCAGCAGAGCAGAGCACAGCATGGCTCCCGCGCTTGACAGGCCCAGACACCGGGGGCCGCCGACCTCCGCCCTGGACTGGTGCGAGGAGAACTACGCCGTGTCCTGTGAGTGTACATCGCCGAGTTCTGTGAGTGTCCAGTGCACTGTGTGCATGATGTGTATGGTGTATACAGAGTGTGTATGGTGTATACAGAGTGTGTATGGTGTATACAGAGTGTGTATGGTGTATACAGAGTGTGTATGGTGTATACAGAGTGTGTATGGTGTATACAGAGTGTGTATGGTGTATACAGAGTGTGTATGGTGTATACAGAGTGTGTATGGTGTATACAGAGTGTGTATGGTGTGTACTTTGTATACAGTGTGTATGGTGTGTACTGTGTATACAGTGTGTATGGTGTGTACTGTGTATACAGTGTGTATGGTGTGTACTGTGTGTACAGTGTGTACGGTGTGTACTGTGTGTACAGTGTGTACGGTGTGTACTGTGTGTACAGTGTGTACGGTGTGTATGGTGTGTACGTGTTACGGTGTGTATGGTGTGTACTGTGTATACAGTGTGTATGGTGTGTACTGTGTATACAGTGTGTATGGTGTGTACTGTGTATACAGTGTGTATGGTGTGTACTGTGTGTACAGTGTGTATGGTGTGTACAGTGTGTACAGTGTGTATGGTGTGTACTGTGTGTACTGTGTATACTGTGTGTATGGTGTGTACTGTGTATACTGTGTATACAGTGTGTATGGTGTGTACTGTGTATACTGTGTATGCTGTGTATACATATAAAAAAAAAATCGAGATTTAAATCGAAAATCGTCCATAGGGTTAAATAAAATCGAGATTTTGATTTTTTCCAAAATCGCCCAGCCCTAGCTACTACTACCACTTCCTTTACTTAACCTTGGTTTTTTTGGCTTCTCCATCAGAGGGACAGTGACAGAAGATTTATAGACAGCCCTGCAGGCAATTAGGGGTTAACTGTCTTTTAGGAAAGGTCAGAAATAGGGATTAATAGGGTGCGCAACAATAATATAGTGGTGAAATGGAGTCTGTACTATGCTGCAAGATGGCGTTCCTTATGTAAATTAATGGCGGGAAACGGCACCCATAGCACAGGCATCTTCCAGCCTCCCCCTCACTTATCTCAGTAATGGCCAATCACACATTCATGACACCCAGATTCTGCCCAGAACCTTTCACTGGAGGATGGTTGCTGTAGTAATCACTGGACCTCCAGACAGACCTCCAGACAGCGATCACAGGGCCTCAGATATGCGTCCCCCACAGCGTTCCGCTGCTCCCTGCTGCGCCAGCTAACCAGCAAGTTCCGCCTGCCCTACCGGAAGTCCCAGGACTAGACGCTCTGTGCCGGAGCTCGCTCTTCTGGCCTACAGACCTCCAGCACATTTTTTTTTCCTCAGCTACTGCACCTGGCCCTGTAGTTAGTGATGGGCGAGTCCTAAATTAGTCGGAATCGCTTGACTCTAGTCTAGCGAGTCCGAGCCCGGGACTCGCTACTCGTTGTCTAGCGAGTCCAATGTTAATGAATGGGGAAGCGAGTAATAGCAAGGTAATGTGTGATTTACAAATCGCAGATGTCTCGGAAAGCGCTCGCATTGCCGTGTCGGAAGCCCCACTCGCAACAGTTTTTTGCTGCCGTGTCTGTGGTTTTTATCCAAATAGCGAGTCTAGCGAGTGAGAAAAAGTAAACTCTGACAAAACTAGGATCGCAGAGTACCGAATCCTACGTGTAGTTTCTCCGGCGGCCGCGTGTCACTGAAAATGGCTACGCGTGTCAGTGCTGACACGCGTGTCATAGGTTCGCCATCACTGAACTAAGGGATACAGTAAAAATAGAAAAGACTACACTACTACTCTACCAGTTTATTTGTCATACCAAGAAGAATCATTTCAAAACTGTTTCCATCTTTTATTGTCACCCATAATATGTAGAAATCCATTGAGAAAAAATCTGAAATCTTTTTGGATGGAAAAAAAAGTAAGTAAAATAATGTGGTTACATAAATATGCGCACCCTTAAACAACTACGGTACTTAAAAACTTATACTAATGCTAAGACGCCATTCTATCCCAGAGGCCAAGCATATGAAGAATACAGGTGGTTGTTGTCAAATGCAGTACACAACTATAGATGAGGAAACCTTTCAAGGTTCGGTTCGAGTCGCTGAACTTCCCGGTGGTAAACAAGCCGCTTCGGGTGCTTTACTTATGCAAAGCACTGGAGTGAGCATCGCTGTGGTTGGGTACAGTTTGTGCTTGGTCCAGTGCGAGCCTCATGCAGTGTTTGAATGGCTCATACTGGACATAAAAGCACAGATTTGGGAGTCGTGTGTCCAAAATTAATTTACTAAAAAACAGCTCTACTCTCCTACCCCCTGAGGAGTTTTTACTTGAGGCTAGCTGTATTTGGGCGGAGACCTGAGCTGCCAGTCAGTGAGTAACATTGAGGTTCGGTTCAAGTTCGGGGTCACGAAGAGTGCACCAAAAAGTTCGGCTGCACAACCTGAACTTCATGCATGTTTTTTGGACTCATTAAAAATACCCATCCGACCCTATCCAGTATGATCAATTATAATGGAAGTTAATGGGCAACGGATGCAGTAAAACCGGATCTGGTATGCCTACTGATATACGGGTCTCCCTGGAAGGCAGATAAATAGAGTTTACCAGTCTCCCGCTGCTTGCTTCTCGGACCGCTCAATAAGCTTAATGAATATTCACTGTACTGTACTGCACTGCAACTGCTAATCACAAATGATTATTCTTTGTGACCACATCTGTGATTAGCTGTTGCAGACTGTGCCCCCACAATCTGTACCGGTGTCTGTTCTTGGTTGCCATATACATTATTGTATGGCAAACAAGGTAAAACCAGACAGCTTGGAGCTGGTATTCTCAGCATTGTGAGGCCCATAGTTATTGCTCCTCCCCCAGTCTACAGAATAGCAGCCTGCAGCCACCCAAGTAATTGACGCATTTATTCAAAGTGCCAAATCCTAGCACATTGCCCGGGAGTTCCTGATGCCTTGGTGCTGTGGTGTCTTTGATACCCACCCATTACCAATCCAATACGTAAATAGTCAATACATACACGAAGAGAAAAATCCTTTATTAGAAATAAAATACACAGACAGCCCTCATTTTCCCATTTAATTACCTCAATCATACTCTCTAATGATAATACGTATTAGGACTTTATTACGCTAGAAAAAGATGGGTCACCACCAGAACTTCTCCACACATTTTTTACTTTTAAATTCTTTGGAGTGCTGCTTTCATTTTTTGGTAACTATCTACAGTGGGTGCCTTGCCACAATTGCCTTGCCAGATCGGTGCCTTGCCACAATTCTGTCTCTAAGTTCTTGGGCAGTTCCAACACGCAGCTCCTCCGGACCGTGAGCACATACCCTAAAAGAAACGCTGGTGTGAAAGTAGTGTATATTTTTTTAATCGCTTTCTATAACGCTTTTTGTGAGGCAGAATCAAGAAGAAACAGCAATTCAGCAATTGTTTTCTTCAGTTTTTGTTCTGTTTTGTAAAATTGTTAAGATCAATTGATAAGATAAAATAAGATCGCTTTATTCTCCGGGTCAGAATAATTACAGTAATACCACATTTGTGTAGGTTTTCTTTGTTTTGTTGCTTTTACACCATAAATACTATTTTATAGAAAAAAAAGTTTTTGAATTGTTGTGTTCTGAGGGCCATAGCTGTATTTTTTCACTAATAAAGCTGTATGGCGGCTTGTTTATTGTAGGACAAGATGACGTTATCATCGGTACCGTTTTAATTAACATATGTCTCTTTGATTATTCCATTTTTTGACAGCTGGATGATGAAAATACATAGTTTTTGCTACTTTTCGTTATTTATTTTTTTACGATGTTTACAAAAGGGGTTAAAGAGGACCTGTCACCCCCCCCCCCCCCCGGTGCATGGCAATCTAAGTGCCCCACTGAATGCAGCGTGTTAGCTGCATTCAGGGAAGGGGTCCCCCATGGCTCCAGCCCCTCTGTACCCTGAGAATTAGACTTTATAATGTGTACATATAGTGAGTCCGGAGGGACCTACTGAGTGATGAGTCATTGCTCTTGCTGGTGTCCTCCCGCCTCCAGCCTTCTGTGTGCCACCTCTAGCCCCCTCAGTTTTGCCTCCTTTATTTGCCTCCTCGCCTGCTGCATGCTGCTCTGCAGAAAATGCAATGGGCGGGACCGGGTCCTGGCAGCTGACACGCCTCCTGCCGGTGACATCAGCGCCGGAGCCCGCCCTGCTCCAGCTTATATATGTACAGCAGGGCTGTACAGGATGAAGATCGGACCCTCGCTATTATATCGTGGGGCACCGATCGGAGAGGAGAGGGTGCGCAGTTCTTTTCCCAATCCCCTTAAACTGCGCTAGGATCGTTGCTGGCAGTGAGTGCCAAGTTGCTACTGTAACATCAACCGGGGAGACAGCAGCTAATGCATGAGCATAGCCTCTGTCCCCGCAAAATCGTCATGACGTACCTATACATCATAGATCGGTAAGTACCACCTACCTATGACGTATAGCTACGTCAAAGGTTAAGAAGGGTTTAAAGTTTTTCCTTGTACTTATCAGGTATTTAATGCTCTCTTGAAATTTGAATAAGCAAGATCCCTTTTCAGTTAGGATGAGGTCAGGAGCAGTAATGCCACCTAGCGGAGGTAACAATCCTGAAAATCAATATCGACCCTTTAAAAGATCATGCCAAATGACTTGGGATAAGTAGCCAAATAAGAAACGCCATTTGCAGACAAGTGGTTCAAGGTATTTTCCCCTCATCAGTGCAAAACAGGAGAACTAGTTGGGCTGGGTGAGAGGCCTCTGACAGGGTTGCACTAGAGTACCTGTAGTGTTCCTCTCTTACGTTACTCACAAATGATGTACTGACTTTTCACCTTATTTGTGACCTTCTTAGGTTTTATGATGTAAATATAAATGTAGTTATAACATAACACAAATATTCCATTTTGTAACCGTCCTTAGTTGTCGTCTTGTGAGACCCAGGCGGCCAAGCTCCGTTCTGAAGTTGAAAAAGGAAAAGCTGTTCGTCAGAGTCTAGAATATGAGTTGGCGGTAGCAAGAAAGCAATGTGGTATAGAAAGATCAGCTCTGCAAAAGGAGAAAGACAATTTCTTTGTGAAACAAGAACTTTTTAAAGGTAAACACTTGCTCTCCATTTTATGAAAGCATCCAACCACTAGCATTGATGTTACATGGTAAAATTCTGGGGGTTCCTCAATCCCTGCAATCTGTCATGAGACGAGAATAGGCTTATATTAAAATAATTACATTAATTCATGTGTCATACAGAGTTTTGCCAACTGTCATGGCGGCATTGAGTTATGTTCAGATTGCAGATTTTGATGCTCCACCCGATGGTTTCTCTGGTGTTGGGGATCAACACAGGCAGACTTGGCATTTACCTCCTTTGTGCTGATTCATAGACAGGCAAGCAAGAGTTAATCTCTGCTGTCTGCTTGCTCCTCTTATCACATGTTGTGGAGAAGCCTATCACATCTGCTGCCCTCCTATTTATGCTGGTGGAATCCTTGTAACCATGCCAGCTATAGCTTATCCTGTGTTGGTCTGTTAGGTGTGGTGTCCCAGACTTACTGGTGAAAGTTGTGCTATTTGCTTGATGCAGTTGTGAAGAAATTCTCCCCTGTTGTTTTGTTACCTCCTACCTGCTCTTCTTTTTCCTCCTAAAACTCTTATTGTCTTTAACTTTATGTGTGCGTGCTTAGTGATTGAGTTTTTGTTTTCCCTTGTCTGTCTTTATCTTTGGGTTTCATTACTCCTCCCCCCAAGGGGAGGGGGAGGAGGAATCAGATCAGGACTGGTCAGGAACAGGGTCAGGTTGGAGACTCAGGCCTCACCACCATTAGGGGTACATCTTAGTTAGGGATAGTACAGGGCTCCCTAGCTTGAGGGACAGATCAGACGTCCTGGTTCTGCATTATCCCATAGTCATCGTGACGTCATGTGGACCATTCAATGAGCCTTTGACCATGTAGCCTGTGGAGAGGCTGGGTCCATTAAAGTGAGAGCCAGTCTCACCGGACAGCCACTTGCTCCATTTTATGAAACTGTCCTTGGATAGGAGACACACTCTAATTTGTAGTACTGAAATTAGCTGTTGGCATCGAGTTTACTGAAAACCTACTGTCTTCTATAATGATTTGTTCTCTCCCAATGCCCACATATTTCTATAATGTTAAGGCAGTTAGAATACGTATTAATATTAATCTGAAAAGGGAATTTGTATTTCACGAACAGCACAAATTGAAGAACTCCAAAAAAAGATGCACACCGTGGAAGAAAATTTCCGGAACACACAGTTTGCTTGGCAAGAAGCACAGAAAAAACTTGAAAGTGACTTGAAGGGTCAAGACCTTGAGATTAAAAACTACCTAAAGGAGCAGCAGATGCTTGTGTCAGAGAAAAACAGCCTGGAAGCACACATGCAGGTATCTGTCATTTACTGATGTATGGCTACAACATGCTAGCAAGGCTCTCCTTGGGCTGCAGTTCACAGCACAGCCACTAGATGGCTACATTCTGGCACATATAGTATAATCATCTCTTGGAAGAGTAGCTCAGAATCACGTTTGTTTTTTTAAAAGCTTTTTATCTTGGACATGTTAAGTCAAAAGGAAATGAAAGAAAGAATATAAATACTTTACCTAGCCAGTTCTGATGAGAGTTCTGCACTTTTAAAGCGCAACTTGAACTTTAAAAACTTTTAGGGCAAATTATGTGCCCTAGTTATATATACCAAATATGACGGCGATAGTGGGTGAATATTGCTCTCCTTAGGGGACTTGATCTGCGATCAATGGACCGCTTGTGCTATACATACAGCAAGGTGAAATTAGTCACCACCAATTTTCTAAGTACCGTTTTTTTCAGACGCACCTGTTTTCTTCCAAATTTTAAAGGGAAATGGGAGGTTTGTCTTACACTCCATACATACCATGTATATGTAACTTGGCGTGTTTAGGGGCAGTCTTGGAGTGGGGTCACAAGAGGCAGGAAAGGATCCTCGCTGAAGAATATGGTGTCTGGGGCAACCAAATGCGCCGGCTATTTGAGAGAATGAATATTCACTGCTTCCCCAAGGCAATGAAGCGACCGCCAAGAGATAGGCATGGGGAGCAGCTTGTATTCAGCTTCTTAAATAACAAGAAAAAAATTCAGCTTCTTAAATAGCTAGCACATGTTGTTGCTCCCCAGCCGCTGCCTCTCTGCAGCTGCTGTTAAAGAACTGGGGAGCAGAGTGCCGGCAGCGGCAAGTGTATGAGCACCCCACTTGTGCTGAAATCACTGCCGCAAAGATGATGACCGGGCAGAAGCAAATGTACCTTAGCACAATGTGACGTGAAGTCACTGTGCTCACTGTAACAATGTTAGCCTGGCCATACCGCCGTGTTAGAAACTAGGAAGAGGACGCGCCACCTATAGTGCTGCAATGAATGAAGAAGCAGGGCTGGGGCATCACAGAACAGCACAACTCGCTGTTCCCCTGACTCTGCCTCTTCATTACATCACTACAGCACTTTATCTGGACAGGAGAGCATCCTCTTCCTAGTTTCTAACACAGCGTCATGGCCAGACTGACATTGTTACAGTGAGCACAGGGACTTTGTGGCATGCCGTACTACTAAGGTACATGTGCGGTTCTCTAATAGCACACATAGCAGGATAGGGGACATATATACCAGGATAGAGGCCTTATATACAGTATTTGTGGATATTACCCCCATAACAGTGTCAAGAGCAGATCCCCACCCACCACCCAACAGTGCGTCATAATCACATTTCTTGCTTCAATTTCTTTTAATTATTATTTTCCTCCTCTGAAACCTGGGTATAACCTATGGTCCGGTGCATCTTACAGTCCAAAAAATATGGTAAATATATTTCTAAAGATGCCCTTGACATGAATTTCTCACCAGATACAGTAACAAATCATCCAATCAACGCAGGCAAAGAAATCAAAACATAGATGTCCATAAATAAGTGATGTGTAATTGTAATAATAAGAAATGAAACAGGGAAAAAGAATTGAACAAATATGGAAAGAGAGATGCACAAAACCATGGAAAATTTACACCAGCTGAAATATATCAGTAATTAGAAAGCAATCTTGCCACTTAATGAAACATAATATCAGCTGGTTCATCTGATAGCCTATAAAGAGGTGTCTCAATGCCAAGGTACCACACAATAATCCTTTCATTGACTCCCAATTTCCCAACATATCCAGTTGAAAAAGCTATTCCATTGACAATGTATTTTTTTCATCTGGGACACCAAACCCCCAGGTCTTGAGGGGCCAGTCTAAGCGTACCGCCCAATGCCAGCATTGGCAGCAGGACGATGTACAATGAGGTGGTTTTGTATTGACAGCATACAATGCTTATTCAGTGCAGCTCCTTCACAGTTGCAACATTACTATGTGAAAGAAAGGCTTGGCAGTCTTCTGTATTATGCCAAGAAAACTTGATAGAGAGCACTACTAATGGAATTCGATGAAGTGCTGGAAGATGCCCCCCAGATCAGTAGGTACTCAACAAGCCAATAGTCAATCTGTGTATGATCAAGGATCATGATACACCAAGATAAAGAGGCAATGATGTCTCAGTGCTGATATTGCTTGGTCCAAAGGAAAGATGAAAAGCTACAAAGAATGCACAAAGGATTAATCACATATCCATAGGTGTAGTCCACCCCAACTTATAACATCAAACAAATTCCAAACGGAATCAGGGTATCTTAAAAATCACAATTTTTATTATCAAGCTTTAAAACCAAAGGTCATAGCTTAATGACATCAATAAATTTTTACACAATGGAGACAACAAAGAATAGTGTAATTATGGAGAAAATGTATTACAGAGGTTTTACCAAGAGAACAGTGCCTCACAGCATGCTGAAGGGGCCGGAGAGCAACACTCACAAATCTGCAGTATAATTACACCATTTTCAATATACTGAAATTGCTAAAAAATATCTCATCCGTATTGGAAAAAACCAAAACATTCGGACATATATAGCCTTCAATCTCTTATCTCAAATGCCCAGATTAACTATGCTTTAATTAAGCCCAAACTGACATTTTACAGATATATCTATGCTGATATAAACCCTCAGTTCAAAACCTTAATGAGCAATTATTTTAGATGTATCCAAACAGGAGAGTGCCTAAAATTGGCCCCCTGCTAAGAAATGACCGCCCAAGGTAACTTAAAGGTTCAATCTACACAATAAATACACTGTACCATTGATATAAATGCAAGCAATCTAGCATCAATAGTGAGGTAATACCTACATTAGTGCAGTGTGAAAAGTGCTCGTGCCGTAGCCCCTGTGGCCCCTACGCGTTACGGTCTGCTGACCTTCCTCAGGGGGGGTAGATTATACCAGCTGCCAGCCATGAGACTGTAACTGCAGCCTTTTATACTGGCGTCTGGCAGCCTAATGGCGGCTCCACTCTGCAGTGCGCGTTCCTCAAACTCCGCCCCCTTTCCGGCGCTATGAATCACGTGACAACCCTCATCACGTGATCGCGCACACCTCCGGTCCGTGGATCGCAAGCCTCCAGAGCGTCAATATGACGCCGCAGACGCTGCGGGCCAAATAACAGGAAGTGTGCACGTCTAGAGGGAGCCCGTATCCAAAGCGCTCTGAGGAGGAGTGGGAAGTACCAGAGCGGAGCTAAATTGCCAGCACAAGAACAGATATATAGGGAAGAGGGAAAAGAAAGAGAGAAAGAAAATAATACCAACATAGAAAAATGTGACTACAGCCATAATAATCTAAATAGAATATAAGTGAATACCTAAAATGCTAATGCAAGTAGAAATTTACAAAAAAAATTTATTACTATTACCTGAATTATATTGTAACCATGGTACATCAAAATAAAGTGATAATGTGCATATAAATACATAAAAGTATATATATATAATACAATATGCTACAGTATAGATATACAACAATGAGTGAATAAAAAGATCCAGTAATTAATAACACTATGCATAATGTGCAATAAGGTGCAAGTATGTGTAAGCAGATTGCCATAAAGACAGAATCTTCATTTCTTCTCAATCCGAGCTTCCATCTTCCCAAAAAGTCCAGACGTCCAAATTATGATCCATTATTTTGACAAATAGTGAATAAATAACATATACTAGAAGAGAATAAAAAAAGTATTAAAATCAATTAAAATCAAAACATATAGATCCAAGCCGCAGTCAATCAAAATGCGCAACATAAAGAACAAAATAGAGCCATCAAAGTAACGTATAATTTACAAGAATGCGCCAAAACCAAAGTTTTCGTTCAGGCCGTAAGGGACTATGCTGTTTAGCCTATAAATCCACTTACTCTCCACCTGCCCGAGAGTCCTACCCAAATTACCACCCCGTGGACCCAAAGACACCTTGTCTATTCCCACTACCTTAAGGAGACTAGAGTTACTGTTATGCATTCGATGGAAATGTCTAGGAATCGTTTTCAAAGAGGCTGGGTTTTCGACTGACGCGCCCTTCTCAATGTCAAGGACGTGTTCCCTTGTTCTAACTCGCAGTTCCCTGGTGGTCATCCCAACATAAATTTTTTTACATGGGCATTCAGCCATGTATATGACCCCAACTGTGGAGCAGGTAATGTGATGGCGTATATCATACGTCCGAGTGTTGTCCCAGTTGTGGAAGGTCTTGCTCTTTACAATATTCGAGCAGGCCTTACAACCACAACAAGGAAAACATCCTCTCACATCTAGCCAATGCTTCTTGTGACTTGTGTTGCGAACAAAATGGCTTCTAACCAAAGTGTCTCTCAGGTTCCTAGAGCGTCTAGCTGTCACTAGAGGTTTTTCTGAGATACATTTTTGCAGAACGGGGTCACTCAACAGGATATTCCAGTGTTTACCAATTATTGTACTTAGTTCTTTCCATTGTTTGTTATACGTTGTGATCAAACGCGGGAACTGTTCCTGTGGTTTCACCCTCCTCTGTGTGCCTCTCAGTAGATCTTGTCTCAGATAGCCCTTGGCTTTGGCATAGCCATTCTTAATTGCTCTCCTACTGTACCCCCTCTCTTCGAACCGCTGCCTGAGATCCATTGATTGTAACTCAAAAGTGTGTTCCTGAGAGCAAATTCTCCTTGCCCTAACATACTGACCTACTGGAATACCTCTGATTGTCGATGGGAGATGTGACGAATCAGCACTCAAAATCAAATTGGTGGACGTCTCTTTACGATAAATATCAGTCGTCAATCTACCATCGTCCAAAGTTCCAATGGCAATATCCAGGAAATCCACCTTTCTGCCACTCTTGTATGTCAACCTTATGTTCTTACTATTAGCATTCAGTCTAGTCATGAGATCACTAAGTTCCCCCTGAGATCCCTCCCACACAAACAGCACATCATCGATGTATCTCATCCATCCTAGAACTTTCTCAATGTCCGCGATGGGGTTACTGACAAAGATCTCCCTTTCCCATGCCCCCAAAAACAAATTTGCATAAGAGGGGGCACAGGCAGCCCCCATCGCGGTACCCTGTAATTGCAGATGGACTTGACCATCGAATGTGAAACAATTATGTGTGAGGATAAAATCCAAGAGGGTTAGCAATAACTCAGACATCTCTGAATCAACATTACTTGCTTTCAAAAACCATCGAGTTGCCTCAATCCCATCATTATGTCTGATTGAGGTGTACAAGGACTCAACGTCCACTGTCACCAACATAGAATTTTCCGTCAGTTGTATACCATCCAATCGCTGTAAGGCCTCATTAGTGTCCTTAATGTAAGAAGGCAAGGACATGGCTAAGGGTTTCAAGTACATATCCAGCATCTTACAAATGGGCTCACATAATCCTTCATTCCCAGAAACAATAGGTCTACCAGGAGGGTCCACAATATTTTTGTGGACCTTCGGTAGGATGTAAAACGTGGCTAATTTAGGCTCCATCCTCTCCATATATTTCAAGATCTCTTTAGTGATAATACCCTTCTCATATGCCATACACAAGATATCAATCAAGTCTTTCTTATACTGCACAAGGGGGTTAGAAGATAATTTTTTGTAGCAAAAATGTAGCTGAATGCCCATGTAAAAAAATTTATGTTGGGATGACCACCAGGGAACTGCGAGTTAGAACAAGGGAACACGTCCTTGACATTGAGAAGGGCGCGTCAGTCGAAAACCCAGCCTCTTTGAAAACGATTCCTAGACATTTCCATCGAATGCATAACAGTAACTCTAGTCTCCTTAAGGTAGTGGGAATAGACAAGGTGTCTTTGGGTCCACGGGGTGGTAATTTGGGTAGGACTCTCGGGCAGGTGGAGAGTAAGTGGATTTATAGGCTAAACAGCATAGTCCCTTACGGCCTGAACGAAAACTTTGGTTTTGGCGCATTCTTGTAAATTATACGTTACTTTGATGGCTCTATTTTGTTCTTTATGTTGCGCATTTTGATTGACTGCGGCTTGGATCTATATGTTTTGATTTTAATTGATTTTAATACTTTTTTTATTCTCTTCTAGTATATGTTATTTATTCACTATTTGTCAAAATAATGGATCATAATTTGGACGTCTGGACTTTTTGGGAAGATGGAAGCTCGGATTGAGAAGAAATGAAGATTCTGTCTTTATGGCAATCTGCTTACACATACTTGCACCTTATTGCACATTATGCATAGTGTTATTAATTACTGGATCTTTTTATTCACTCATTGTTGTATATCTATACTGTAGCATATTGTATTATATATATATACTTTTATGTATTTATATGCACATTATCACTTTATTTTGATGTACCATGGTTACAATATAATTCAGGTAATAGTAATAAATTTTTTTGTAAATTTCTACTTGCATTAGCATTTTAGGTATTCACTTATATTCTATTTAGATTATTATGGCTGTAGTCACATTTTTCTATGTTGGTATTATTTTCTTTCTCTCTTTCTTTTCCCTCTTCCCTATATATCTGTTCTTGTGCTGGCAATTTAGCTCCGCTCTGGTACTTCCCACTCCTCCTCAGAGCGCTTTGGATACGGGCTCCCTCTAGACGTGCACACTTCCTGTTATTTGGCCCGCAGCGTCTGCGGCGTCATATTGACGCTCTGGAGGCTTGCGATCCACGGACCGGAGGTGTGCGCGATCACGTGATGAGGGTTGTCACGTGATTCATAGCGCCGGAAAGGGGGCGGAGTTTGAGGAACGCGCACTGCAGAGTGGAGCCGCCATTAGGCTGCCAGACGCCAGTATAAAAGGCTGCAGTTACAGTCTCATGGCTGGCAGCTGGTATAATCTACCCCCCCTGAGGAAGGTCAGCAGACCGTAACGCGTAGGGGCCACAGGGGCTACGGCACGAGCACTTTTCACACTGCACTAATGTAGGTATTACCTCACTATTGATGCTAGATTGCTTGCATTTATATCAATGGTACAGTGTATTTATTGTGTAGATTGAACCTTTAAGTTACCTTGGGCGGTCATTTCTTAGCAGGGGGCCAATTTTAGGCACTCTCCTGTTTGGATACATCTAAAATAATTGCTCATTAAGGTTTTGAACTGAGGGTTTATATCAGCATAGATATATCTGTAAAATGTCAGTTTGGGCTTAATTAAAGCATAGTTAATCTGGGCATTTGAGATAAGAGATTGAAGGCTATATATGTCCGAATGTTTTGGTTTTTTCCAATACGGATGAGATATTTTTTAGCAATTTCAGTATATTGAAAATGGTGTAATTATACTGCAGATTTGTGAGTGTTGCTCTCCGGCCCCTTCAGCATGCTGTGAGGCACTGTTCTCTTGGTAAAACCTCTGTAATACATTTTCTCCATAATTACACTATTCTTTGTTGTCTCCATTGTGTAAAAATTTATTGATGTCATTAAGCTATGACCTTTGGTTTTAAAGCTTGATAATAAAAATTGTGATTTTTAAGATACCCTGATTCCGTTTGGAATTTGAAAGAATGCACAAACCACGAACCGAGGCAAACTCAACATCATCAAAGCTGAAATGGACAAAACAGGACTTGACTTACTCAGAATGAACAAACTAAGGTGAACTGAATCTAGACATTTCTTGTCAAACCAACTTTGGGTCTACTACTCTGGCAATGATAACTGAGAAAGAAATGGTGTCGCTTTGATTCTCAACTAAGATTGGCTGCCACTATCCTGAAGTACAGTGCAGTCAGTCATCTTAAATACAACACCAACGAGTGCCAAGTCACAGTCATTCAAATCTACTCACCAATGGTACAAATGATACATGGCGATACACATGGTTCAAAGTGAAGCAAGGTGTCAGAAATTGGCGCATCCTGTCACCATTTCTGGACTTGCTGAAAAAGAAAATCAAAATTCCTGAACGGATCATCAATAATCTAAGGCCTTTTTCACACTAGCGTTTTTGTCAAATTGCGGCAGATTTACCGCATCCACTGCCTAAGGGCCGCACTTGCGGCGAGCCCTTTGCGTTGTCTATGGGGCTTGTGGCAAGTGCGGTATACTTGCGGTTCTGGCACTTGCGGCATTTGCGGCTGCGAAAAAAGACGCCGCTGACCACGTTTTTTCTTTGCAGCCGCAAGTGCCGGAACCACGGTTATACCGCACCAGCCGCAAGCACCATAGACAATGCATGGGGCTTGCCGCAAGTGTGCCGCAAGTGCGGCCGATAGTACGGCAGATGCGGTAAATCTGCCGCAATCAGCGAAAAACGCTGATGTGGAAGGGGCCTTAAATATGCAGAATATACAACACTGATAGCAACAAGCGTAAATGGAATGAAAGACTTGTTATGGAATGTCAATTTGGAAAGCTGGAACATGGGACTGCTACTCAACACAAAGAAAACAAAGATATTGACTATTCTAAAGTACAACAGGGGCACATTTGAGATATTTGACGATGAACTGGAAATTTTAAAGGATTTCAACCTACTCCTACACCAGACGTCAATAGGAAAATACCTATGAACAAATCAACAATCAAGTCACTGGACACATTTTTAAATTAAGGAACATTTAACTAGTGATGAAGACATGGCTTGTACATAAGTTGATCTTTTCTGTGGTAACATATGAATGCGAAACCTGAACATTAAAGAAAAAAAGAGAGCAAAAGAATTGACACCTTCGAAATGTGCTGGAGATGGATAGAGACATCATTCGAAGAGAGGAATCAATGGAGAAGGATATAATTGTCGAAAGGATCGAAGGAACATGTTGAAAAAGAAGACCAGCAACCTGAAAGCTTGATACAAGGTAACGGTGAAGAAGCCTCTGGGGGACCTATCTAGGCTTGCACAAGATCGATCTTTTTACAGATCGTGCATCCATCAAGTCGCCATGGCTCAAGATTGAGCCAAAGGCTGTTAAGTATAATAATACACAAAAAACATCTCCTAATGGGTAAAACCAATGCGCTGTCTCATGATGACATTAGTTACACAAGATTTCTAAACTACTGAAGGTCTAGTGAGCAGTGCATGGGGGCCATAATTCAGAAGTGGAAAGAATATAATTTCACCATAAACCGTCCACAACTATGTGCTCCCAGCTAGATTTCAGAGGAGTGAAAATTATTCTCAGAACAGCTGTCCAAAAGCCAAGGACCACCTGAGGAGAGCCACACCTTTGGTTTTTGCCAAAGAAAACAATAAGTAACGCACTCAATTTACCTGTATGAACGCTTCCTACGCAAGGCTCTAATGCTGACCAAAAAGTGTGTTTTAAAGTTTGTTCAACAATGCTTAGACAAAACTGTGAAATACTGGGAGAATATAGTCTGGTCAGATGAAACCAAAATTAAACTCTTTGGATGCCAAAATACACACCATGTTTGGAGGCCTAAAGGCACTGCATGTCATCCTAAAAACACCATACCAACAGTAAAGTTTGGAGGTGGGAAAATCATTTTGTAGGGCTGTTCTTCATTATATAGCACTGGCAAACTAAATATGATCGAAAGAATGATGACTAGACAAATGTACCTTGACATTCTTGATAACAATCTGCTGCCATCTACAAGGATGATAAAGTTTGAACGAGAGTGGACATTTCTGCAAGACAATGATTTCACACACACAGCCAAGGAAACTCTCAATGGGTTTCAGAGAAAAAAATATGTGCAGATATAGGAAAAGGGAAGGGGAAATAAGCAGCTCACCAGTCCCATTCAAATGACACCTGCACCTTGCACTAAGGAGACTTGCATGGGCCAAAGTCTGAGCTGTGGAGTACACAATCAAGTAGAAACTCCAGTGAGGAAACCTCAGATATTGCAATAAAAAGGTGATGCTTTATTCCATGCAAAACTTCACATAATTACAGCCATCCAGCAGTGATCGACATGTTTTGACTGCTCATGTCTTACTTATGGTCTCACCACTCCACATTGTAATCAGCCATAAATAACGAAATGACCATCAGATGAGCACACGCATATGTTCTAATTAAAAACAAGCATACAACATGTTTCAGAAGATCAGCAAAAAAAACCCTGAAATGAATATAAGGCCAAATAAAAAAAACATCATATAGATGTCCTGCCGGACATTTAGATCTTTTGGTACCCTCGTATCTAGGGAGAATACCTAGAACGATTCCCTGTTCAACAGGGTATGTCTGGTATCACCACCTCTCACTAAGTTAACCACCCCTTTCTACACCAGAGAATATTGGAAAGGACGTGTCACCCCCGTGCACACGGGAAAAGTGTCTCAAAGTCACTGACACTTCGACCATGGTCACAGTAGTATTGGAGATGTGTCTGTGAAAAAAATACAGCTGCTATAATGACCCAGTCAATCACCTGACCTAAATCCAGTAGAAAATCCATGGAAGAAACTAAAGTTCAGAATTCATGGAGGAGCCCACATAGCCTTCAGGATTTGAAGAGTATTTTTATGTAAGAATTGTCCAAAATCACACTTGAGCATGCAACTAGCTTCTCCATCCAGGAAATATCTCGATGCTGTCATCACAACAAAAAGTACGAAGTGTTAAATAATTTTCAGAAAGCGTTTTCAAATACTTTTTCCTTGAGTAATTTCTCATTATTATACATAAGTAAATTTATGGACATCTATGGTTTTCTTTTTTTGCTTGTGTGGATTGGATGGGTTGTTACCAACATCTGGTGAGAAATTAATGTCAATGTATCCTTTAGAAATATAAGTACTTAGATACAATAATTAGTGCCATGTTCAGTACTTATTTTACCCATTGTAGCAGTATAGATGCACTGCTTTGTCTAGGTAAATTTGTGATCTATGAATATCACTAAATGCTGGCTTTCACTGGAGAATTGTGGTGACATGCTTGGAGGTCTTTAGCAGACCCTCAACTGTCAAGGGCACACTGATGGGTATGTGGATTGATGTGCCCCCTGCCAGCGCATTTTCATTGCCATTGACAGATTGACAGCAGCATTTAACATGTTAGCAACCGAGGGCAAATCTCCTTTCAATGCATGGCTGTTAGAGGCAGATGATGGATGTATGTTTCAACCATCATCTGCTAGGAAATATACCAGCTCGGCTTAGGAGCCTGTATCAAAGGCAGTGGTACAACATATAAGAGTTTGGCGGCCGTCACACGCTTCAATTTTCTGCACGATATCGCTTAAGCGATCTGCTTTTTGATCGCTTAAGCGATATCGTTTGTGCATCGCTGCGTGTAATCAAGCGATTTTACAATGTAAAATCGCTTGATCGTGACATCGCAGATATGAGAGCCGGAGCTCATATCAAGCGATAAACGCTTGTTCAATCTGCTTCATCGTGGTGTATGACACCACGATGAACGATCTCCCAGCGGCAGAGCCTATGCTGGGAGATGGTATCTATGGTAAACGTCGGGTTACTAAGCGCCGCCCGGCGCCTAGTAACCCGATGTGTACCATAGTTACCAGCGATCTCGCTGCTCCACATCGTTGGTGAGTCTGCCTGTGTGACAGCTCACCAACGATGTGAACGATATTGTTAGCGATCGCGCGTGCACGTGATCGCTAACAATATCGCTCACGATATTGATGTGTGTGACGGCCTCCTTTACGTCATATGTCGTAAAGGGCTTAAAATAAGAAAATACTCTGTACTACTCCCCTCATGCAGTGGTGCTGTTCTACTGCTTTTGAGAAAAACAGTAAAAGTGACAAGATGAAATTATGAGGCGTATCTCGTGTACATGTGATTAGTAAATTGGATGATATAGGTTTTATTATCATTTTCATCACCAGTCAGGAGCCTGAATTATTTGTTGTAAGTTATGGCTGTATATTATACAGCCCAGAAAAGGTAGGAAAATACAGTATACTGAAGTTTAATGCTCCAAAAGGAGGATCTGACTGACTGTAAATGGTAAATCTACTAGAATAACTCTTTACCTGTGACTATTATTTAATCTATTATTGGAGTACATAGCTCTTTCTAAAGGGTTTATTTGAGCTCACAGCATTCACATTGAGGAAATGCTGGGACACGTTTTACATCAGTTGCTGTTTCTAGTCGGCTCCTGTCGCTATATTATGCTCAGGGATCCAGTGTACATTGCTTCTTAGGGTGCTTTCACATCTGCGTTTTTCGTAATTCGCGGCAGATGCGGTGAAAAAAACCGCATCTGCCGCGTTTGCCGCATAACGGTTCCACTTGCGGCACGGTTGCGGTTTTTTCCATAGGAAGTATAGGGGGACTTGCGGCAGATGCGGCAAGTGCGGTATTGCACTTGCGGCAGGTGCGGCAGAGAAAAAAACCGCGGCTTACTGCGGTTTTTTTCGCTGCCGCACCTGCCGCAAGTGCAATACCGCACTTGCCGCATCTGCCGCAAGTCCCCCTATACTTCCTATGGAAAAAACCGCAACCGTGCCGCAAGTGGAACCGTTATGCGGCAAACGCGGCAGATGCGGTTTTTTCACCGCATCTGCCGCGAATTACGAAAAACGCAGATGTGAAAGGGCCCTTACATAATCCGCATAAAGACAACAAGCTGCCTACACCCTCTCTGCACGCACTGGTATTGTAATTTAAATGCCGTAAATCTCGCTCATCTGTGAACATAGTGAGACAGTGTAGAGCCCTCCTGTCTTAATAGGATAGAGCCTTTCTTACTTAATTACTGTTTCTAAATATATTTGCCATATTGGTATTTACGTTTTATATTTTGGTCTCCTTTTAACTCATTAAGTTTCCCAGGCAGTATTAGATCCCCTTTAATATCATAGCCTTAAATGAATATACTAACATACGGTATTCTCTACTAAGACCTTAAAAGGTGGTAATATAATATGGCGGGGTTTTTTGTTGTTTTTTTTTTATTTTTCACAGCAACAAAACTTGATTATACAAGAGTTGCAGGAAAAATGTAATGAACTGGATATAGAGAAGAATAGCCATCTGGATACTGCGAGGAGACAAAAAAGTGAGATTGCCTTTGGCCTGGAACGAGAAGACCGACTGAAGCAGGAACTTGAGGTTAATTATTATCCCTTGCCTGGTAAACAGGTCTAGGTAGTTTGGGAGAATTGTATTTGTCATTATCTAATTGCAATTCTGCAATTGTTTTTTGGGTTTTGTTTTTTACAGCATTCATTGTATGTAGTGTTGGGTAGAGGTACCAAGGGCCCACCAGTATCCTAGACTCTGGGGGACTTCTGTTCATTTGTATGTAATGTCGGGCCCTTTTCTTTAACAATGGTAAACTAAATGGGTTGTACGTGTTATATTATTGTATCATGCCTGATCTGTTTCAGATTAGGACCATTGGCGGTGGTTCTTAAGGCATACATTTTTCTGATACCATGACCCTGTAAGATTGATACAGATGGTTAGGATGTTACATTGTTTTTTTTTTTTGTTTTTTTTTAGCTTAAATTCAATACAAATGAAATATAATTTACAGACCTATTAATGGTACATTTACAGTCTTTGATTAGATAAGTACATCTTTTTAACACTTTCCTTAAGTACTATCATTGTCTTATAGGCTGTAAATCACAGAGTGAAGAGACTGGAGGAGGGCATTGAAGCAGAGAGAGCAGCACATCTGGAGTCCAAGTTTAACTCTGAAGTCATCCAGGTAGCTCTTCAATCCCACTTGGCTCATTAAGAAATCCACTATGGTCCGCTTTATGGACCACAATCAGAAGATGCAATAAGGCTGGCTTCACACGTGTGTCTTGCCACATTAGGCCAAAGATGCTGTCATCTGCATCTGGCATCGGAGTGTCGGACGCCGCAGCATGTTTTTGTTTGCTGTGTTGTTAGAACTGTCAGGTTTGGTCAACCCGGAGTGGTGGGGAGAGAGAGGGGAGGAGTGGAGAGAGAACACACCCTGCTGTTCTGAGCATGCTCAGAGTGAACTCCTGATCCGTCCTGGACGCATTCACCAGTGGCCAGATGCAGCCTTGTAGGCAGCAATGTGTCATTTTGAAACATTGCACTGCATCAGGATTTTTCATGCAGTGCCAAACCGCAATATGCTGCAGTCAGGGGTGTGGGGTAGACGCTGCACTCGTCTGCATCAGGTGACATCCTGATGTCACTGTGTCCACATGCTAAATATAGGGATGCAGGCCTGATTAGAAGACATAAAGATTTCACCTGACACAGATGAAAGACAAAAAAATGCAGATGTGAAAGCAATAGATGGGACCATCTCCACTTCCATACGGTGAAGACGGAGGCAATCATATTATTATACTACATGACGGCCTCCTTGAGTTTTCCAACTTCTGTACAAGTGTGGAAAACATCCTGGGTTTGTGAAGCAGAAGACAACCCTTGTATCTGTTTATAGAAGTGAATCAAATGGCAGATGGCGATCTGAATTGTGTACACTTTGTATCTCTGCACAGAACACTTTATTATCCATTTCTTCCATGGGTTTTACATGTGAAACTTTCCTTTAAGATAACTTTTTTAGCATTAACAGAATATTCCTGTCTTTATAAAGTGGCAGCGTATCATTGAAATATGCCATCAGTTTACAATCAGTGGGATCAGACCGATAGGGTTACAACGCTGATTAAGTGCGGCCTCTTTATTGCTTTTCCTTGCCCTATTCTGCTCTCTTACCAACTTGAGGGAACTATAGTAAGGGAAAAAGAGTAAAAAGTAAGTCCGTTTTGTCATTTCAGGATCCGTGGGGATCCCAGAGGTTTGACCCCCACTGATCATAGAATAATGGTGTATCCTAGTAATATGTCTTAATGTTCTGGGATGGGAAACCCATTTAATAATTTTAATAAAATGTATCATAATCAAGAAGAAAATATTTATTAATTGTCACAAATTCTGTTTAGTACCTAACGCACATCCTTACATAGTACATGACAGTCATCACAGTGTGCATATATAGAGACGGTATTTGACTCTAACTGCTCCAATCCCATCTGTCTAACATTTTAGATGCCATATCCATCACACAAGTGGCATTTACATGTCCTAGTTGCCGGTGCATGTGTGCACAGACACCTATCAGCCACCACCCGCTGCAATGCAATCGTTGGGTGATGATGTTTTGGCATGGCCGATGAGCACCTACTGAAGACCCCCGCCTCTGCTATTTAGGAAAATATCTTATTATGATGTACTGCAATAATGTAGTATTTCTTCACTATATGAAACAATCATAGGCTCTAATGAAAAGTAGTAAAAAAAATCTTTTAAAAATAAAAAATATAAATAAATATTTAAATTCCCTCTTCCCAATTTAAAAATAAGCAAATTAAAAAAATAGATGTTTGGTATCTGTCTCCTAAAAAATGTGATCTTTCAAAATATAACATGTAACCCATATTAAATGCCCCTTTTTCCCCCAAAATATTAAAAATTTGCCATTTTTCAAGTAAGCACTTCCTTCAAAAAGATGCAAGAAAAAGCGACAAAATGTTTTATATCCCCCGAAATGGAATCAATAAATTGGTAAAATGAATGGTGTCATTGAAAACTACAAATTGTCAACAAAACAAATAAGACCTCTGGCTAAACATTACCACAAATAGAAATATAACAAAGTTATGGATATTAAAAGAAGGAGAGAGAAAAAAGGTGCAAAAGTTAACAATGGCACCTGTCATGTCTCCAAGCACTAACCTGCAGATATGGGGATAATCTACAGTTTGATAGCTTTCTAAATCCACACTGAAAGCCTGGTGTTTGTGACGTGCCTACAGCCGCCCGTTCACTGTGTACAGGGTGGTGGCTGGAACCGCATTGGGCATGTCTCTATGGATGACAGCCGGAGGCTGCAGGGAGGAATGAAGCTCATTTCCTCCAGTGTGGCGCTTTAGGAAGCTATTAATCTGCAGACTAACCCTACTTCTGGCATGATTGGTTCCCTGTAATGGATATCTTATTAACCCCATTTCCCATAGCAAGTATTCAGAGCTTGGCTTTTTTCCTGAGTTGTCTAAGGGCCGCTTCACACTGCGGCACGATCCGGTCCTGACGGCGCCTGCGGTCCTGACCTGTCAGTGGCTGCAGCTGCGTGCGCTGCACACAGGACCGGAGGGCATAATAGCCCCCCAGTCCTGTGTTCTGATCCAGTCCACAGCTGTCTGGGTCCTCCCGGACAGAACCGGACCGGATCATGCCGCAGTGTGAAGCGGCCCTAAGCAATATAAGCTTAGGGTAGTTTCACACTGGGATTTTTTGCCATCAGTGTGAGTCCATCACAAACTGGATGCACCTGCATCTCTTTTCGACCCTATTGACTTTCAATAGGGCCAGAGAGACTTGCAGGAGCACCCAGTTGTGTTCAGTTTGCACATCCGTGTGGATGTGGGTCTTCACAGATTTTTCACATCTTGACGTGATTTTGGTCTTCGTGAAAAAAAAAAAAAAAGTGAAACCTCAAGCTTATGGATCAGGGAATGAACCGGACTCCAGATCCCGGTGGATCTGGACTTCCGGTCCGTGTTCCATAAACTGTGCGGAGAAAGCAGTTGTAAATGATACGCCCCTAAGGGATGTGACAATTACCATCCTTCAGATCCCAGGAAAATATGCCAGCGGATGCACCCGCACAGGGTCCAAGTGCATCTAGTTTGTCATTGTGGGAGAATCTGAGGGCATGCAGGTTTTTCCTGTATGCCCTTGGATTAAAAAATACGCTAATGTGAAACCAGCCTAAGAGCAGATTGATAGCTACAGAGAAATAAAAGCAGTATTGCTGTCTGTCAGTTTTGATAAATGAGGACCTATGTTTCTAATATTATTTTGGATTTCTAACCCTAAGCTTGCTATTTATGGCTTTAGTTTGCAGACCAGAATGACGTGGTTTACTGTAAAATGAATACTTCTCTTTCCCCAGCTCCGCCTTCGGGATCTTGAGGGATCGCTTCAAGTGGAGAAGGCCAGCCAGGCACAAACCGCATCAGATCTAGACCTCATCAAAAGTCAGTTTAGAGAAGTGGAAAATGCCTATAACAGAGAGAAGGCGATTGCAGAAGAAATGGAAGCCAAAGTGCACGAGTAAGTATAACTATAATGCTTAAAGGGGTTGTCCTGAAAAGTATGATGTCTCCGAATGATCACTTACTTAAATTAGTCAATTAGCAGCGTTCAGTTAGGAAAAAGACATTTTCCAACATTTAACAGTTATGGCAATATCCTTAGGATAGTTCATCAGTGTGTAAATAATAGAAGCCCGACTACTGTTACATGAATTAGTTTTTGGTTGACACTGCACTACTGTTGTTCAAGAGAGATATCTGATAATGGAAAAAAATAAAGGTGTTATCATATCCACAGTCCTTGTGGTCATCGGTGCTCTCAGTAGTTGGATCATCACCAAATGCCGACAATGATAAATGTTGGAAAGCCCCTTGGACAGACATTGCAATTAAAGGGAACCTGTCGCCTCCTAAAAGCCACCTAACCTATCAATAAATGCCCCTGCACCTTCCTATTAGCATTATAACTATCCCTCTCTCTGCTAAATGCTTCCTTTCAAAGTTAAAATAAACATTTTGATACTTGCTTATTAGGATGATAATGAAGTAGGGACAATATGCAATTGTCCCCAGGGTGTGTTGTTTTGCAGGCTCCAGGATCCACCCTCTCTCTCTCTGTGCTGCTTTGCTTGTGCAGGCTTTGCCATCCCCCTCTCTGTCACTCACAGAATGCAAATCATTAATTCTGCCTTCAGCTCCACATCACAGCAGAAGCAACACAGAGAGGCTGGATCATGGAGGCTGCAAAACAACACTCCTTGGGGACTATTGCATATAGCCCCCACTTCATTATCATCCTAATGAGCAAGTATCAACGTGTTTAGTTCACCTTTTGAAAGGAAGCATTTAGCACAGAGAGGGATAGTTATAATGCTAATAGGAAGGTAAAGGGACATGTATTGATAGGTTAGGTGGCTTTTAGGAGGTTACGGGTTCCCTTTAAGTTAGAATATTTGCTACCTTGACAAGAAGACAACTCGGACGTTAATTGGGAAATTTATTTAACCCCTTCCCGACTTTGTCCTGGGGGGGTGGCCTTCTTTACCCCCGTGGCTGAATTCGCTCTGATTGGCAGTTTAAACTGAACTACCAATCAGAGCGATTCACCCCTCCAAATCTGTTTGGAGTTCTCCAATCAGGTTTGGAGGGGTGGGTGCGCGGGTGCCTTCCTCCTCAGCCCCCTCCCACTCCAAGTCAACCCCCCGTCCCTTCCTCGCTGCAACCCACCCACCACCGATCTCCACTGTGCCCCCTCCCGCATGCTGGCGCAGGCATCGGCACGGTCTGGCGCCGGTATGGGCCAGCGCACGCCAGCGGGTGCATAGTGCCCCTCAACCCTCCCGCCCCGGATCACCCAGAGTCATGGTGCACGATACGGCAGATTATTGCCATACAGTGCACCATGACTGACCCCAGTGACTACAACTAGAGGACACTTGATCCCTTGTTGTAGTCTCTGGGGTCACAGTCATGAAGCACTCTATGGCAATTATATGCCGTACCGTGCTTCATGACTGTGACCCCAGACACTACAACAATGGATCAAGTGTCCTCTTGTTGTAGTCTCTGGGGTCAGAGTCATGGTGCACGGTACGGCAGATCATTGCCATACAGTGCACCATGACTTTGACCCCAAAGACTACAACAAGAGGACACTTGATACCTTGTTGTAGTCTCTGGAGTCAGAGTCATGGTGCACTGTATGGCAATGATCTGCCGTAACGTGCTTCATGACTGTGACCCCAGAGACTACAACAAGGGATCAAGTGCCCTCTTGTAGTCTCTGGGGTCAGAGTAACCCCAGAGACTGTAGGAAGAGGACACTTGATCCCTTGCTGCAGTCTCTGGATATAGCAGAGGCGATCGAACGTCGTGGGACCTTCGTTGTGGACTACATCGGAGGCGGTCGAGCGTCGTGGGACCTTCGTTGTGGACTACGTCGGATCTTTATAATAAAAATGGAGTCCGAATTTTGTTTGTGTTTTTTTTTTTTTTTTCTTCAAATAAAAAGATTTTTCTCTGTGTGGTGTATTTTTTTTTTTTTTTTTGACTATTTACCAGAGATTCCTAGTGCCCGGGTCTAACATTAGCTCGGCATTATGAATCTCGGGCTTAGTGCCAGCTGACAATAAAAAAGCTGGGATTAACCCCTTTATTACCCAGTTTGCCACCGGCACCAGGGCAACTGGAGGAGTCTGGGTACAGCGCCAGAAAATGGCGCTTCAATGAATGCGCCATTTTCTGGGGCGGCTGTGGGCTGCAATTCGCAGCATGGGGGGCCCAGAGCGCTTGGGCCTCTCCAAACTGAGGATTCCAGCCCCCAGCTGCCTAGTTGTACCTGGCTGGACCAAAAATATGGCGGAGCCCTATGTCATTTTTTTTTTTCTAGAATCAGTTCTAGAACTAAAAAAAAATGGGCTTTACTGTATTTTTGGTTGCCAGCCAGGTACAACGAGGCAGCTGGGGGCTGGTGGCAGTCCGTAGCTGCCAAGTTGTACCTGGCTGGACCAAAAATATGGCGAAGCCCCATGTCATTTTTTTTTTTTATTCTACAACTAAAATGACATGAAACTTTGCTATATTTTTGGTTGCCAGCCAGGTACAACTTGGCAGCTGGCGGGCTGGAATCCTCAGCGTGGAGAGACCCAAACGTTGTGGGACCCCCACGCTGCAAATTGCAACCCACAGCCACCCCAGAAAATAGCACATTCATTAGAGGTGCCATTTTCTGGTTCTGCACCCCAACTCTTCCAGTTGCCCTTGTGCTGGTGGCACACGGGCTCTCCATACAAGACATGGTGTCCGCTAACAAGTTGAATGGAAAATTGGCTCCAATTGTTAGGGGACACCGTGTCGCGTATGAAGAGCCTCTGTGTGCCTAAACTTTGGAGCTCCCCCACAAGTGACCCTGTTTTGGAAACTAGACCCTCCCCCCTTTCCCCCCTCCCCCAAGGAACATATCTTCATGCATTGTGAGCACTTTGAACCCCCAGGTGCTTCACAAATTGATCCGTAGAAAAAGGAAAAAAGAAACTTTTTCTGGATAAAAAAAGTACTTTTTCATTTTTACGGATCAATTTGTGAAGCACCTGAGGTGCTCCCTATGCATCTAGATAGGTTCCTTAAGGGGTCTAGTTTCTAAAATGGGGTCACTTGTAGGGGAGCTCCAATGTTTAGGCACACAGGGGCTCTCCATATGCAACATGGTGTCCGCTAACAATTGGAATTATTAGCAGACACCATGTCGCGTATGGAGAGCCTATGTGTGCTAAACATTGGAGCTTCCCCACAAGTGACCCCATTTTGGAAACTAGACCCCCCAAGGAACGTATCTAGATGCATAGTGAGCACTTTAAACCCCCAGGTGCTTCACAAATTGATCCGTAATAAGGAAAAAGTACTTTTTCTCCTTCGCCTCATTGGGGGACACAGACCGTGGGTGTTATGCTGCTGTCCACTAGGAGGCGACACTAAGCAGAATCTGCAAAAGAGTTACAGTGGCTCCTCCTCTGCAGTATTACACCCCTGGAATAGGAAGTGCTTCTCCAGTTTTTGCTTAGTGTCTAGGAGGCACACACAGATTTTTTAGTGCTCCTAAAAAACTTCCGTTTTGAACCTTTTTCTTCAAGAAGAAGAAAAGTGGGTCTCTGACGAGACTCCCGGCATGGTCCCTCCTCGGCCCCCCACTGTTGGGGGCGCCTGGTTGAGGTTGACATTTCCCCCCCACATGCCGCTCCCTCCTCGGCCCACCACTGTTGGGGGTGCCCGGTTGAGGTTGAGACGAGGGTCCTCCTTCTCCAGTTCCCCACTGTTGGGGACCCTGGGTTGAGGTCGAGCCTGCACTGGAGCCCTCTGAAGGTGGACGGCAGCATCCCTCCCTAGGTGGACGGCAGCATCCCTCCCTAATCACCCCCCTGGGGTTTTTAGGTTGAGACACCGCAGGTAGGGCACAAGCAGGCTGCAAAGTCACTATTCAGATGCCTCAGCTCGCTGAGTGCTTCTGATGAACACGGGCCGCAGCACTCAACTCTGCAGCACCTGAGCCCCAGCTCTGCTGCATGCTCCTGAAGAGGCCGGGGACACTGTATCTACCGCAGCACACTCCAGAAGCCTCAGCCTGGCTGAGTACCTCTGATGGACACCCCAGGCCATTCCTGCCACGGCCTACACTGGTTTTTCTAAGACCAGGAGACCCAGTCCCCCTGGGCTCTCCTGATGGGAGCTGCCACCCTGCTGCAGCATCTCTTCCCTCACTCCAGGAGATCAGCCTTCGCTGCTCTCTCCTGAAGGGGCCCATACTGTGAGCAGGAGCACCAGTTTTCTGGGCTCCTTACAGACCCAGCACAGTACCTGGACTCTAGGAGACCCAGTTCTCCTGATGGGGGCTGCCACCCTCTCCTTCACTCCAGGAGACCCAGTCCTCTGGGTTCTCCTGATGGGGGGGCTGTTGTGTGTCAGCGATCATGTGCCCACAGCCCCTGGGGTTCGGCCGGGTCCAGATCCGCTCCGGTCCCGGACCGCACCTCCGCGCCGGCCTGCCATCATTTGCGGCCTCTATTTTTACTTGAGGCCGCGGCTTTGGCCTAGCGCGGAGCCGCCGCCTCTTTTCCCGCCCCCGGCCCGCCTCCTGGATGATGAGAATGACGCGGACAGCGTCATGGAGGGGGCGGACTGGAGCTGCACAGGGGGCAGGACGGCTATTTCTGGCGCCTCTCGCTCACTGCGAGATTTTATGCGCGCCTTTTTTTGTTTTTTGTCAGAGTCCCGCCTCCCTCTGCCCATACAAGCCCTGGGCTGTGACTAGGGCACTCAGTGGTTAAAAGGCCCTGATACAGAACAGGAGCCCCTTAACTTCAATAAAGACTTCCTACAGCCCCCACACGAGCAGTGGCGGCCATTACAAAACATGAGATGGCTCAGTGGGCTAACGCTTATATATAATGTAAAGTTTTCATTATGCAAAGCGGAGCCGAGCAGGGCTCCCTCCCTGCTGTAGCTCCACACGCCTCTCCCCTGCTGCACATGATAGCCAGGGGCTCTGTGGTCTTATACTACATACTTCCCCCCCTGCGACAGCTCCGCACAGTACAGCTGACGCAAGGTGCCCTCAGTGGCCATTACATGATGACAGCAGCAGGTACCAGGATCTGGAGCTCAGCAGGCCCCCCTTACCCCCCTGCTGCATCTATCAGGTAGTCGGTGCCTAATGGGTTCAGCAGTGCCTCTCCTCTGCTGCAACCCTCATGACACATACCTTGCAGCTGGGGCCCAGCGTTAAGGAACTTACTGCAACTCTCAGGGCACTCAGGTGCTTCCTCCCTGCTGCAGTTTCCTAACAAAAAGATTGGCAACCGTCAATGGGCTACTGCCTCAAATGAATCCCCTGGTATCCAGCTCTAGGCCTCCACACAGTTGAGAAAACTACTTTGTGGTGGAATTACGAGTTTAACTCGCAGGTTCCTTCCTCGGCCCTCCAGTGTTGAAGAGCCCAGTTGAAGTTGATGTAACCTACAGTTACCTGACAACTGCAAGGGTTCCAGGACCGTTCGCCAATCCTCTCCAAATCCACAGCTGGAGCTCTGGTTGGCGGTGATGACAGTCAAGTCTCACAAGACGCAGGATGAAACACGTGATCCGCAACTGCACAAGTAGGGTCTCTGGAAGCTGAGACCCATAGCATACTCCGTCCTGAGCCCCCCACTGTTGGAGGCGCTGGGTCGTAGCCGAGATTGCTATATGCCATTCTCCTTCCTCGACTCCACACTGTTGGGGACTCGGGTTGAGGCTGCGACGGCACAAGGCCTGGCTGGCCTCCGTCCCCAGACTACAAAGACGAGACTCCTGGGTCGCAGTATGTGGAATGCGAGCCCTGTTGACAATGTCCTCACTATACCTATATTAGGTATTTGGGTTGAGATGACACGTGCGAGCACTCTGCACAGCCCACTTCAAAGCAGGACCTCACAGACCCCGTATGACCGATACCCGAACCTGATTCCATGCAATCTGTCCCTTCTCGACTCAGGAGCCGAAAAAGAGAATCCTCACGGTGGTATAGCACTCGCTGTGTGCAGCGCAGGTCACCGGCAACTGACCTATTATGGGCGCAGCCTCCGGTTTCGGCCAGCGCCGCTCCTGACTTCCGGCTCCCTCCGGAGCTTCGCGCCAAGTCTCTGCCATTCCCGGGCCCCGCGTTTTACGCGAGGTTTTGGCCTAGCTGTGACTCGCTGGCTTACCGCCTGCCTGACGTCGGAGTTTCCGAAGCGTCAGCACAGGGGGTGGGGCGAGGCTGAAAAGGACTGAAGCGAAAAGAATACAATGCTTTTTCCCAGCCTGAAGTTGGCTATGTCCATACTGCATTTCAACAGTCTCCTATATCTGGATGACTCCTTTATCAATGCATGGCTTTAAAGGACTGCGATCACAGTGGCATTCGCACCGTGCTTGTTAAGAAGACACGGGATCAGACTCCGAGGTCTACCGCAATTCCAAAGCACATGCTGCAGCACAGCACACACATTCCAGGAATCCCAGCTCCGCTGCGTACTCCTAACGGCCACATGCTACAGCATCACGTATGGCGTCTCGGCCATATTGGACGCACAGCATCGCATGAACACAGCGGCCTTTTTTTGGATGCAACACATCCACAGCTCTAGTCAATTTCCCTAGACAAGTCACTGATTCTTCGTCTTGGAATCCGCAGCCTCCGTCAGAGGTCTCCTCAATCCTTCACAACTCCCATAAGAGTCCTAGACTGCATAGTGGCAGCTTGGGAGTCCGTTTCATTGGCTCAGCTGTCTCGCCGGCCTTTACAAGTATCCATGCTCAGGCGTTGCACGAGAACAGGATGGGGTGTGATGTACCCCCATCACAATGCACATGGCAGTAGTCTTGCCCTGTCTCGAAGATGCCCCTCAATCTACGAACATTCGTGCAGTATCTCTAGTACTGAAATCTTTCAGTCACCTTCTGGCATTCGAACATGTCAGGATACAGTCAGACAATGCCACAGCGTGACATATGTCAACCACCAGGGTGGAACCCGCAGTCTCTAAGCGATGACAAGTTCGCCACATCCTTCACTAGGTGGAATCCTTGGAACGCTGTACTGCCAGCTGTTCTCATACCACGTGTGCACATCTGGGAGGCGGATTTCCTAATCCACCAAGGGATGGACTCAGGGGACTGCCCCTTCATCTAGAAGTCCTCCGTCGAAACGCCAACGCCAGGAATCCACAGATATGGACCTGACGGAGTCACGCCTCAATGCCACGGTCCCGGCCTTCCTGGTCTGGTATCAGGATCCACAGTCAGTGGCGCAGACGCACTAGTCCAAGCCTGGACCGGTATCCGTCTCTCCTATATTCTTTCTCCACTAACGGATAGTCTGGAATATCAAACGAGAATATCGCGGGATCGTCTTCGCGGTCTCAGACTGACCCACACGCGCTTGGTGCGTAGACTCGTCCACTTTATAGCAGCAGTACTAGGACGTCTCACAAACAGTCCAGACCTGCTCGATCACGGCCAGTTCTCTCTCAGAATTCCTCACATCCGAGGTTAATGGCGTAGCCTTTGAGACCTAGAATTTAACCCAAGAGGTTTTTTTCCCAGGATATTGTAACGACCGTAGTCACAGAGAGGACACCAGCCTTATCAGCGATATCCCATCACACGTGTAATCGTTTTTTGTTTTTTTGCTTGGGGCACCTCTAGAGGTAATTTCCCTTGGCCCTACTTCATGCCAGGGACTCTCCGTTTCTTCCACTCAGACTTAGACTCAGGTCTGTCCTTAGGGTCTCTTACACAGCAGGTTTTTTTCAGCTGTTTTTTCACCCTCTTACAAACATGTCTTGCCACCAGACGTCTATGAAATCCTTCCTTCGGAGGGTATGCTATTTAGGGTCTTTATACCACAAGACTACACCCGTGGGGACCTGAACTTGGTCCTCACGGCATTACAAGAACCACCTCTTCAGCCTCGATGGGATGTTACCTTAAGCATCCTCATCCAAATAGTAGTATGGCTCGGTGGCATTTATTTGTCTCTGCAGAAGTATCGGTACTTGCAGCGGTCTCATGTAATTCATTTTTTTTTTCTAGTCTTCCATCTGGACAAGATTGTCCTATGGCTGGTTCCATTCTTCTTCTACGGTAGGTTTACTCCTTCCACCTACATGAAGAAATCTCTCTGCCATCGCCGCGCCCGACTCCAGTCCGTCCGGTCGCGGAGGACCTACGTATGCGGGACCTTGTCAGGAACCTACACGTCTAGGTATCCAGGACGGTGCCCTTCTAAGAGGTCGGATTCTCCTTTATCCTTCTTCCAATGGGCAGACATAAAGACACGTCAGCCTCTAAAGCTCACCTAACCAGGTGGATTGCTCTAACCATCCAAGACGCTTATACTTTCGAAAACTCATTCCTTCGGGAAGGTCACGGCACATTCTACTGCGGCTGTGGAAGCCTCCTGGACAGTTCGGTGAGAAGTATCGGCGCAACCAGTGTATACGCAGCCAAAAGGTCAGCCTGCACCCATACCCAAGCCAATATAGTGCTTGCACTCAGCCCTCGACAAACGCAGGTCCGGGTATTCATGCCCTCCAGGCGGCAGCAGCCCGCCTGTCGGTGCATAGTTCTTCACTGACCATGCTCAGTGTCACTAGTTCCATTGTTATTTCCCCACCCAGGGACTGCTTTGGGACGTCCCACGGTCTGTGTCCCCCAATGAGGCGAAGGAGAAAAGGAGATTTTTGTGTACTCACCGTAAAATCCTTTTCTCTTAGCCTCTAATTGGGGGACACAGCACCCACCCTATTGCCCTTGTGGGCCTTTTCTACAGTTCTCACATAGCTTCTCAGCTGTTACATGGTTAACATGTTTACACGTTAGCCTATTATCTCTCTGTTAACTGTTGTCTGTTTAAACTTGTGCCTGTTTAGCTCCAGGCCTTGTAGTACTGTGAGCCTGTTTAGTTACAGGCCTTGTTATACGATTATGCTTCGTTAACTCTTCACTGTTTTCCACATGCGCCTGCTTAGTTTCAGGCCTTGTGGTACTAGTATTACTCTGCTAACTCTTAACTGTTTACACACGTGCCTGTTTGGTTTCAGGCCTTGTTACGCTGTTATTACCATGTTAACTATATTTGTTTACATAGGTTTCCTGTGTGGACTTCCTGTGTCTCTGTTATTATCTGTTAACTCTCCTACTGCTTTAGCACAAAACTGGAGAAGCACTTCCTGTTCCAGGGGTGTAATACTGCAGAGGAGGAGCCACTGTAACTCTTTTGCAGATTCTGCTTAGTGTCGCCTCCTAGTGGACAGCAGCATAAAACCCACGGTCTGTGTCCCCCAATTAGAGGCTAAGAGAAAAGGATTTTACGGTGAGTACACAAAAATCTCCTTTTTTTCACACAAATTTTCTTTTTCATTTTTACGGATCAATTTGTGAAGCACCTGGGGGTTCAAAGTGCTCACTATCCATCTAGATGCGTTCCCTGGGGGGTCTAGTTTCCAAAATGGGGTCAGTTGTGGGGGAGCTCCAAACGCGACATGGTGTTTGCTAACAATTTGAATGGAAAATCAGCTCAAATTGTTAGCGGACACCATGTCGCATTTGGAGAGCCCCTGTGTGCCTAAACATTGGGGCTCCCCCACAAGTGACACCATTTTGGAAACTAGACCCCCAAGGAACTTATGTAGATGGGTGGTGAGCACTTTAAACCCCCAGGTGCTTCACAAATTGTTCCGTAAAAATGAAAAAGTACTTTTTTTTTCACAAAAATGTTCTTTTAGCCTAAATTTTTTCATTTTCACATGGGCAACAGGATAAAATGCATCCTAAAATTTGTTGGGCAATTTCTTCTGAGTTGACCGATACCTCATATGTGGTCGGCGCACGGCAGGGCTCAGAAGGGAAGGAGCGCAATTTCACTTTTTGAATGGAAAATTAGCTCCAAAAGTCAAATTGCGCTCCTTCCCTTCCGAGCCCTGCAGTGCGCCCAAACAGTGGTTTATGACCACATATGAGGTATCGGTGTACTCAGGAGAAATTGCACAACAAATTGTAGGATCCATTTTATCCTGTTGCCCATGTGATAATGAAAGAATTGAGGCTAAAAGAACATTTTTGTTAGAAAAATTAAAATGTCCATTTTTTCCTTCCACTTTGCTTTAGTTCCCGTGAAGCCCCTGAAGGGTTAATAATCTTCTTGAATGTAGTTTTGAGTAGCTTGAGGGGTGCAGTTTTTGGAATGGTGTTACTTTTGGGTGTTTTCTGCCATGTACACCCCTCAAAGGGGACTTCAAATGTGATGTGGTCACAAAAAAAAATGGTTTTGTAAAGTTTGCTTGAAAAATGAAAAATTGCTGATGAACTTTGAATCCTTATAACTTCTAACAAAAATTTTTTTTTTCCCCAAAATTGTGCTGATGTGAAGTAGACATGTGGGTAATGTTATTTATTAACTATGTTGTGTCACAGAACTCTCTGGTTTAACAGAATAAAAATTAAAAAATTTTAAAATTGTGAAATTTTCAACATTTTTGCTAAATTTTTTATTTTTTCACAAATAAACACAAAAATTATCGGCCTAAATTTACTCTTAAAATGAAGCCCAATATGTCATGAAAAAACAATCTCAGAATCGCTAGGATCCGTTGAAGCGTTCCAGAGTTATTACCTCATAAAGGCACACTGGTCTGAATTACAAAAATGCCAAGGTCTTTAGGGTCAAAATAGGCTGGGTCCTGAAGGGGTTAAAGGGGTTGTTTCAATTTTTTAAAATAGGTAAAAATGCAAAGCCCTTGTAAAAAATGGCACTATTCAATAAATATTCAGTCAATGATATCATTATTACGGCTGATATATGTGGTGTACCATCTGCTTGTGGACATTTGTCCAGTCGTATTATATCATATGTTGCTTATCATTTTTTTTACATCCAAACTCCAGATTGGAGAAGGAGTATTCCTATATGGTGAAGCAGTTTAATGTGGAAATAGAGAAGCAGAACCGAATGGTTGCAGAACAGATTATGAAGCTGAAGACCTCTGAAGAAAGCTTGGCTGCAATGGAGCTGAACCTTGAACAGGTAGAAACTTAACATAACTTTGATGGTCACAAGATACATGTATTGCATGTGTAATCCCTTTCCAGATGGATGTACTGGTATGTCACATTTGGAATGGGGCTCCTGCAAATGGATGTCACCGTACATTCAGGTGATTGTGTGGAGCTGTGTCCTGTATATCAATGATGGAGCTCAGCTTAAAGGAGTTGATGTTTTTTCCCCCTTAAATGCGTTCAGTTTGGGGTTTAAAATAATTATTTTTACAATTGAGTTTCATTTTTAAAAAATGCACCGTTTACTTATAGCCTCTATTATGCTATCAGTTGATGTCTGCAGAATGAATTAATTCATATTAATAGCCACCTTGAGGACATTAAATTGTGGCACTTCCTATATATAGGTATGTCTGGTTCTCCTGCTCTTCTGCACCTTTCCTCACTGACGGCACAGTTGTCCTGTCAATAAGATGGCTGCTAGTGAAGCAACATGTGACCAGACCTGTCCGCCGGCCTTGTCCAATTGAATACCTCACATGAGAAAACTGATTGTCTTTAGTTGGTGACTGCTGGACAGGTCTGATCATAGGTTTTTTTAGTGTGGCCTGGTATTTCCCTAAGACCCTCCTCCCCCTAGATGGCTAGAGAAGTTAGAATGAGCCTTTTCACTTTTTACTTCAGGATGGGCCTATTTTTCCAATATGTAATCAAAAGTTCCAATTCCAACCTAAGACCCAGCTGCCTCCAGCGCCGTTTGGTGTAGACTATCCAAGGTTTTACAGCAGCAGAATTCCTTCTGACTAGATACCCTTCTTGGTACATTTAGATTTTTTTCTAGGCACAATATCTTCTTTCCTTTTAAGACTTCCCCATTGTTTTTTGTTAGTTCCCTTGTTCATGCTTTGTCAAACATATACTATGAGGTCAGCCAGTCTGTCTCTGCACCCAATGTCTTCATGATTCCCATTCCCCTCAAGAACCAAGTCCCCCAAATGGACCAGGTCATAGACCAGACCATTAGTAATCTGGCCAAGCTCAGTCTGTGGTCTCTTTTTGGAGGCCTTTCTAACCCAACGTGCTTGCCTGTGAGCATTTGCATGGCCAATGTTCTATTCTTCGAATCTTTTGACATAGACCTTGAGGAGCTTATCACACCTCCAAAGACTCTCGCTCAGGCCAGGGTTAGATGGCCTAATAACACGGATGGCACTCGCTTTGTAAATTACAAAAAGACTGACCGGCACACCTAATGTGTGTGAACAAGGTGCTAGCAGAAAAAAACACAGAACTATAAAAGATAATTCTGCTGCAAACTCGAGAACAATAAGAATTAAAGGAGACGCTTAGCAAATGCATTGGCTGATGCAAATGAGTCCGATAACCGCAACAAGGTGTATCTCATGTATCGGGACCCCAACCTGAAATGCCTCTAAGCGCAATTAAAATCTGCTTGTATGGGAGGGTGGGATCCTGCCTATAAAGGAAGGTGATTCTACTATGAGCACTCCCGCCTATTAGCGATCGTAGAGTAGTGCAGGTTTTCTGTGCATCCTTAGCATTTGACAGTTGGTAATTTAATGTCCTGCACAGGTGATGATTCCAACTGTCAAATACTAAGGATATCCAGAAAACCTGGACTGTGTGCGGCCCTCGAGGCCTGGAGCTGCCCACCCCTGAATTACGGTGTAGCTGTCTTGGTTGGGTGAGGGAAGATGCCAGCCAGTCCATGCTTTACAGTGCGAGTGCCGTCCATATCATAAGGGCATCTGACCTTGGACTTGTGAGAAGTAAGATCTCTTCGCAAACATCCTCTTTGGCCTCTTGGCCTGGAACAGAGACACTGTGGAATGATGCACTATCTTCTCGCGCCCAATCCAAATCCTTAGGGGATATCTTTGACTTAAGTCTAAGCAGGATTCCAAGTCAAGGGGCGGGTCCATCTCCCTTTGCAAGCTAGCTTGTCTCCTCAAGACCAGTTCCTTGTCACTTTTGGCAGCAAGCTCTGTCTTCCGTTCTGCCTTTGCAGTGTCTTCGTTCAGTAAAGCCTGTAAGACCTGGTCTAAGCTGATTCACCAGGGTTTATCTTTTGAAGCTTCTTGACCTCTCTTCGTGATTGCTGCATGCTTCCAAATTGTCTTATGTGGCTTCTCTCGTGTCAGGAAAACTTATTTTTTTGCACATGCTGCAACCAAATCTGAGTCTGCTCATTACTCCATTGGGCTTAGACCCAGAGTCTTAAGATATTGCACTCATTTCCTGCAGGTCATGTTACTGAAGCTAAGAGAAATTTGGTCTCTTGTAGATACAATTGAAACCAGAACTTTACATACACTACAGTGGGTATGGAAAGTATTCGGGTCCCTTTACATTTTTCACTCTTTGTTTCATTGCAGCCATTTCGTAAATTCCAAAAAGTTAATTTTATTCTCATTAATGAACATTCTGCATCCCATCTTGACTGGAAAAATACAGAAATGTAAACATTTTTGCAAATTTTTAATGAAAGAAAAATTGAAATATCACGTGGTCATAAGTATTCAGACCCTTTCCTCAGTATTGAGCTAGAACAGCCATGACTCTTCTTGGGAATGATGCAACAAGTTTTTCACACCTGGATTTGGGGATCCTCTGCCATTCTTCCTTGCAGATCTTGTCCAGTTCCTTCAGGTTGGATGGTGAACATTGGTGGACAGCCATTTTCAGGTCTCACTAGAGATGCTCAATTGGGTTCAGGTCAGGGCTCTGGCTATGCCAGTCAAGAATGGTCACAGAGTTGTTCTGAAGCCACTCCTTTGTAATTTTAGCTGTGTGCTTAGGGTCATTATCTTATTGGTAGGTGAACCTTCCACCAAGTGTGAGGTCCAGAGCAGTCTTTAATAGGTTTTCATCCAGGATATCTCTGTACTTGGCTGTATAATAATAATAATAATAAAGCTTTATTTATATAGCGCCAACATATTCCGCAGCGCTTTACAATGTAGGCGCTTTACAATGACCGCGGTAACCGGTCATGTGACTGTGACGTCATGCCAGGTCCTAGAAGCATCGAGCGCTGGAGGCATCGCTGGATCGTGGGACAGGTGAGAATAAAGTTTTTTTTTTTATTTTTAACCCTTTCTTTTCACTAGATGGTACTTCTGCAATTAGATGGCACAGAGCTATTTTAGTGTACTGAGCATGCTCAGTACACTAAAATCGGGTCCGAGGAACGAACCGCTGTTTCCTCGGACCCGCGCCCCATAGGCCCCATGTTATTTGGCGCGGATCAGGTTGGATCCAATTTGGTCCGATTTGACCCGCTGTGCCCAAAATCGAAGCAGGCTGCGATTTTGGGCACAGCTAAAAATCGGACAGAATCGGATCCGACAAAAATCGGATGCCACTAAGGGCAAATCCTATCCGATCCGTGCCCATAGACTAACATGGGGGCCAAATTGGATCCGTGGTTATCCGTTTTACAATGAACAGCCACGGATCCCAGAAAAACGCTGTGTGAAAGCACCCTAACAAAATAAAAGGATGTTTGAAAAATTATATTGGTCTAATGTAGGTATATTATGAATGTTAATTATTAACTATTTTGTGTTGCCTATCTGTTTTAATGTCAAACAAATTTGAGTTGAAAAAATTGCTAATGTCTCTACGTTTTCATCACATTTCAGATATTTTTTATAAATAAACACAAATCATATTGACATAAATTCAATTCAAATAACAATGTGTGACTAAAATCAATCTCTGAATCATTAGTATCAAAAGCATTGCAAAGTTATTACCATATGTGACATACCATATTTTTCAGACTCTAGGACACACCCAGGTTTTAGAGCAGGAAAATAGTAAAAAACATTGAAGCCCAAAATGTGGTCATGAGGCACTGTTATGTGAGGGGGGGGGGATCTGTTGCTGACACTGTTATGGATGTAATGTCTCTTTATTCTGTACTAATGGCCCCTATCCTGGTATATATGTCCTCCATCCTGATATTTGTCCCCCATACTGGAATATGGTTCCCATTCTGAAATGTATGTCTGCATCCTGGAGTACGGCCCCTATGCTGGTATATAGCTTCATTCCAGGCATATGACCTCCATCCTATATTTAGCCCCCATCCTGGAATATGTCCCTCATCCTGGTATATGATTTTCCATCCTGTGTATGGTACCCAATCCTGCATATGATCCCTCATCCTTGTATATGGCCCCATCCTGATAAATGGCTCCATCCTGGTATATGTGCCCATCCAGGTATTTGGCCCCTATGACGGCACACCCGGCGTTTATATTTTCATTTACAAAAGTGCAGAGCAAGTGATTTTAATAAACTTTCAAAAATACTTCATAAGTGAAATCTGGAAGAAAACCTTTAAAAAACCTTCTAGAAGATGTCCCACCTACGGTGTTTCTAAACCTCACATATGAGGGAAGGGGGCCTACAGACCATTACTGAGTACAGGAGATCAGTGTATATACAGGTTACCTCAGACAAAGGGAGGTTCGTCAGGCTATCACCAGTGCTCAGGCTTCTGTGATTTTATCTCCTGCATTCATATCACTCTGTTCTGTGCTAACAGCTGATGGCCCCTACACAGCTCCTCACTGATAACACAGAGCAGAGCCATGTGAATGCAGGAGATAACATCACAGCAGCTTTGTGCAGTCAGCCCTGGAGCTCCCTGTCCCTGAGGTAATCTGATACAGTGATCAGTGGAGAACACTGTATAGGCCCTGCCCCTCCCCCAAGTATGGTTATATGTCTGTATTCAGTGTGTGGAGCTTGAAGACCCATATCATTGAGAATTAGAATATGTCAGTAACAGTGTAGTGGGGACATCGTGTGGAAGCTTTATGAAAGATTTTCTTCCAGATTTCACTTATGAAGTATATTTGAATGTTTATTATGATCACTTGCTCTACATTATTATTAGAATAAAAATGTAAACAGCGGTTACACTTTAAAATAATAAATGATGACACTCACCGACACGCCCATCGCTCCCCTGCAGCAAAGCGACGTCCTGTTATGCTGGCAACTGATCACTTCAGCATGTACAGTTAGGGCCAGAAATATTTGGACAGTGACACAAGTTTTGTTATTTTAGCTGTTTACAAAAACATGTTCAGAAATACAATTATATATATAATATGGGCTGAAAGTGCACACTCCCAGCTGCAATATGAGAGTTTCCACATCCAAATCGGAGAAAGGGTTTAGGAATCATAGCTCTGTAATGCATAGCCTCCTCTTTTTCAAGGGACCAAAAGTAATTGGACAATGGACTCTAAGGGCTGCAATTAACTCTGGAGGCGTCTCCCTCGTTAACCTGTAATCAGTGAAGTAGTTAAAAGGTCAGGGGTGGATTCCAGGTGTGTGGTTTTGCATTTGGAAGCTGTTGCTGTGACCAGACAACATGCGGTCAAAGGCACTCTTAATTGAGGTGAAGCAGAACATCCTGAGGCTGAAAAAAAAGAAAAAATCCACCAGAGAGATAGCAGACATGCTTGGAGTAGCAAAATCAACAGTTGGGTACATTCTGAGAAAAAAGGAATTGACTGGTGAGCTTGGGAACTCTAAAAGGCCTGGGCGTCCACGGATGACAACAGTGGTGGATGATCGCCGCATACTTTATTTGGTGAAGAAGAACCCGTTCACAACATCAACTGAAGTCCAGAACACTCTCAGTGAAGTAGGTGTATCTGTCTCTAAGTCAACAGTAAAGAGAAGACTTCATGACAGTAAATACAAAGGGTTCACATCTAGATGCAAACCATTCATCAATTCCAAAAATAGACAGGCCAGAGTTAAATTTGCTGAAAAACACCTCAAGAAGCCAGCTCAGTTCTGGAAAAGTATTCTATGGACAGATGAGACAAAGATCAACCTGTACCAGAATGATGGGAAGAAAAAAGTTTGGAGAAGAAAGGGAACGGCACATGATCCAAGGCACACCACATCCTCTGTAAAACATGGTGGAGGCAACGTGATGGCATGGGCATGCATGGCTTTCAATGGCTCTGGGTCACTTGTGTTTATTGATGACATAACAGCAGACAAGAGTAGCCAGATGAATTCTGAAGTGTACCGGGATATACTTTCAGCCCAGATTCAGCCAAATGCTGCAAAGTTGATTGGACGGCGCTTCATAGTACAGATGGACAATGACCCCAAGCATACAGCCAAAGCTACCCAGGAGTTCATGAGTGCAAAAAAGTGGAACATTCTGCAATGGCCAAGTCAATCACCAGATCTTAACCCAATTGAGCATGCATTTCACTTGCTGAAATCCAGACTTAAGACGGAAAGACCCACAAACAAGCAAGACCTGAAGGCTGCGGCTGTAAAGGCCTGGCAAAGCATTAAGAAGGAGGAAACCCAGCGTTTGGTGATGTCCATGGGTTCCAGACTTAAGGCAGTGATTGCCTCCAAAGGATTCGCAACAAAATATTGAAAATAAAAATATTTTGTTTGGGTTATGTTTATTTGTCCAATTACTTTTGACCTCCTAAAATGTGGAGTGTTTGTAAAGAAATGTGTACAATTCCTACATTTTCTATCAGATATTTTTGTTCAACCCTTCAAATTAAACGTTACAATCTGCACTTGAATTCTGTTGTAGAGGTTTCATTTCAAATCCAATGTGGTGGCATGCAGAGCCCAACTCGCGAAAATTGTGTCACTATCCAAATATTTCTGGCCCTAACTGTAAGTGTATAGGATGATGTCATCATCATGCGACGAGCTCTACACTATGTCAGGTCAACTGACTGGATCCAAACAGGACGTCGCTCTGATCCAGTGGACGGTGAGTATTATCATCTGTCCACTGCTGCCTCCGGGATATTCACCCCTCCCTGGCAGTGTGCATAGGAAGTAATAAATATCCACTATCTCTAATTGCAGACACACGTGATCGATTGATCATGTCTGCCAACAGTTAAAGACCTGTTAATATGCACACCCCCCAGTTTCCCCCCAAATTTAGGGGTAAAAAAGTGCGTCTTATAACCTGAAAATTACGGTAAGTATGATATGAAATATCTGGCTTGCTCAGGAAGGTGAAAACTGGGTGCGGCAGGAAAAGGATTACATTTATAAACATTGCCCTTACTTCAAGATTCTACCATGTGGTTTTCTGCTTCTGAGATATTGATGACCTTATATAATTATATAGGTCATCAGTATCACAGTAATGGATATTGATGATATTGTTGACTTGTTCTATTGACTCTGTTGAGAGAAGTGCAGGAGAATCTAGTTGGCACATGGCCACTAATTCCAGACTCGTGGTCACATGACTGCTCACATGTGCTGCTAATACAAGGGAATCATGACAGTATAAATATTGCACACACTGCAATGATTACGCAGTCTGGAGTCACATAAAGTAACTGCAGACTGTTCTTCTGCGAGGGTAACCCACTTTAATCTGTTGCAAGATTTTTTTAATTTTTGAAAACCATCTAAGAGCGACACGACATAGTGGCTGAGACCCTAATTTCAGGGATGCATAACTTTACTAGTTGTAGTTTTGATAAAATCTCTGTTTTAGAGGCTTTTCATATCAGCGGTAAGTGCTGATCGCGGCAGTTGCGGTGAAAAAACACAACTGCGGTTACCGGATTACGGCCTCACTTGTGCTTCACTTTGGGCAAGCCCCATGCAATGTCTATGGGGCTTGCGGTAAGTGTGTGGCAGGTGTGGCTTCGACACTTGCGGCAGATGCAGCCACGAAAAAATCGCGGCTGACCGCGTTTTTTTCGCGGCCGCAAGTGCCGAAACCGCAACTATACCGCACTTGCCGCACCTGCCGCAAGACCCATAGACATTGCATGGGGCTTGCCCAAAGTGAACCACAAGTGAGGCCGTAATCCGGTAACCGCAGCAGTTGTGTTTTTTCACCGCAACTGCCGCGATCAGCACTTACCGCTGATGTGAAAGGGGCCTTATGTTGCTGATGTATGTAAAGCTCTGTGGAATTAATGGCGCTATATAAGGGCATAAATATCATTATTAATTTATGTTCTGATCTAGCAGTTCTCTGAGTGTAGAGCTCTGTATAACCCCGCCCACATCACTGATTGACAGCTTTCTGTGTACACTATGCATAGGCAGAAAGCGGACTACCACACAGCTGGCCAAGTAGCCCTCTGGTGATAATCTCCTGCTGATAAAACAGTGATTTATCAAACCTTTATCAAACACCAGTATGGGATACACAGCTGAGAAAGGTCTCTGTCACTTTATCAGGCTCCGGTTAGGTGGCAAAAACTTAGTGAAAGATTCTGCATTAATTCCCTAAAAGAGTACTGGACAGGTTAGATGGGCGTTCTAAAAGGGAATGAAAACGACAGCAGGGGGGGCACCATAGGACGTTTGCAATAGTAATATTTAGGCACAAGCCCTGCTGGATAATTTTATAATTTATGTAACTAAATTAAATATTTTTTTGCAAAACAACCCCTTTAGTAACCTCAATTGATTTTGTTTTAATAGTTTCTGATTTCATATAATGATGACCATTTACAGCTATATCTCATAACACAAAATGACATCACATTGCTTGAATGTTTCATTGGGAAACTTAATACCTTTCTTATTGTTAACAAGAGCAAAAAGCATCAGCTGTCCTTGGAGGAGGCTTACGGACGTAACATGAGCGAACTGCAGACACTGGTTGAAAGCTGTAAAATGCCAAGCCATCGTCTATCAGGTTAGTTGAAGGTCCAATGTGACAGATGCATCTGCCAATGTTTTAAATGACTCCATTGTGGGAATTGTGCAGATGTCTCCTTCAGGCACCTTCCCTGCATATTCTCACTTGATGACATGATTGAAGAAGTCCTCACAGCAGTCCTCTCCGCTGACTGCCCAGGAAAGGCTAAGGGGAAGACGACCTGCTGTTGTCAGTCCATACGTTGATTTACTAGTTGTATAATTTGGGAGAACCATAAGGAAAGGGCACACAGGTTAGACATTGAATCCAACAGAGAAAAAGGTCTTCTCAACGTACCTGCAACGGGAGCAGATGTTTTCATGGGACTAAGCCAAGTTCTACAGCTCATGGAAGGTTGTGGATTCATAAAGGTTATGTAGAACACTAAAGACTTGACAAGACAATTGCTGCATCAATAACTTGCTATTTTTTTTACATTAATATTTCATGATATTCATTAAAAGTCACAAATTGTCACAAAGCACAGACAATAACAGATTTATAATTTTCATTAAAGGTGTTATTTGGTGAAAACATGTCCTCTCTTATCCACAGGATAGGTGGTAACTTGTTGATTGGTGTGTGCCCGACTGCTTGAACCTGCACCAACCAGGAACTTTTCTCCCCATTAGAATGGAGTGGAATGCTAATGCTTTACTCATTACCTTTGGGGCTGCTGAGCCCTCTTCTCAGCTTTTTCCGGCATCTCAAGCAGCGGTCAGGTGTCCGACATGCCACTCCATTTTGATCAGGGATAAAATTACCCCGATCTGCCGATTGGCACAAGTCATGCCGATGGTACACCCACCAATAGCGAGATCTCCCCTATCCTGCAGATAGGTGATTACTTATTTTAGCTTAGACCACACCTTTAAATACCAAATGTATGGTAAATATAATCACTCACTTTACACTATTTAAATTGCTTACAAAAAATAAAATAATTTTACTATATTGATGATCACATCCATAGAGGTGTAAATAAGGAATTTAACATTGTAAATCTTATGATCGGCTCAATTCCACATTTATAGACACTCCTTACAAGACATTAATAGATTTTGTATTTTTTTTTTATTCTTCAACATCAATTATGTAAACTTTTTAAAGATAGGAATATGATTAAAGGGTATATTTTTACTTAAAAAGGTTGTCAACTACTTTACCATGGTTGTCCATGACTTTAACATTGATGGTCTAGCCTTGAGATAGGTCATCAATATCTGATCGACTGAGGTGTGAGACACAGCACCCCTGCCGATAAGCTGTTCCCTATGCCAACGGCCGCAACAAGAGGCAGTAAATGCTCAGTTCCAGAACTGCCCCGTTTTCTGATAGCGGCTGCGGCCGAATACTGCATATCCGCCTCAAATCACAAGGGAGCTGTTGTGCAGTAGCCGGCCTCGGCCACTATCAGAAGACTGTTCCGGAACTGAGCATTTACAGCCACCTGCTACTGGCACCAAGAGCAGCTGATTGACTGTATGTGCACCAGACCATAAGACGCACCCCAGCTTTAAAGGAGGAAAATAGAAAAAAGCATGCTTGGCTTGTTTTTACCTAATGTATTTGAGGTCCTTAAAGGTTGTTGCCCCACAAAAAAGCTATGTTTTAATCTATAGATCTTGGAATAATAAGTTCCACAATTTAATGTGTTAAAAAAAATCCTACTATGTGCTGTGCAATGGCCATGTCTGACCGTACAGAGATGTGGTCTGATCACACCACATCTCCTGTGCTGAAATAGCACCGGATCACAGTTGATTGTTTCTGTGTTTCTTTTATTTTGTCCCCTGCCCAGGAGATGTGATATGATCAGATCATGTCCCTGTACGGTCAGACAGCCATTACATAGTACATAGCAGGGACACATATATAAGATTATCTCAGCACAGGCGATGTGGTATGATGAGACCATGTCCCTGTACAGTCAGACACATCCATTACACAGTACATAGCAGGGACACATATATAAGATTATCTCAGCTCAGGAGATGGAATATGATCAGACCATGTCCCTGTACAGTCAGACACATCCATTACACTGTACATACTGTAGCAGGGACACTTATTATTATTATTTATTTATAGAGCACTATTGATTCCATGGTGCTGTACATGAGGTTACATACAAGAAGGTTACATACAAACAATTTAAAAATACAATGAACAAGCTAACAGTGACAGACTGATACAGAGGTGGGGGGAGGACCCTGCCCTTGCGGGCTTACATTCTACAGGGCAGTGAGTAGAGAGACAGTAAGTTGGGTCTGCTCTTGTGGTGGAGTGCTAGGTCTAATGGTGGAGGAGTGCCGGGTCCAGTGGTGGTGAGGCGGCACTGTGGTCTTTGCAGGCTGTTATGAAGAGATGGGTTTTCAGGTTCTGCTTGAAGGATCTGAATGTGGGGGACAGACAGACGTTTTGGGGTGCAGAATTTCAGAGAATGAGGGATGCTCGGGCGAAGTCTTGCAGGCGGTTAGATGAGGAACATACAAGTGTGGAGGAAAGGAGGAGGTCGAGGTCTGGGAGGATCAAAGATTACGAGCTGGGTGATATCAGCTGATTAGTTCAGAGATATATGGGGGGAAAGATTGTGGACTGCTTTGTGAGTCCGTGTTAGTAGTTTGAATTGGATATGTTGGTGAATTGTGAGCCAGTGGAGGGATTTGCAGAGGTGAGAAGTTGAGGAATAGTGAGGAGAGAGGTGGATTAGTTGAGCAGCAGAGTTAAGGACAGATTGGAGGGGTGCAAGAGTGTTCGCAGGGAAGCCGCAGAGGAGTAGGTTGTAGTAGTTGAGGTGGGAGATTATGAGGGCATGCACTAGTAGTTTAGTAGATTGAGGGTTGAGAAAGGGACCGATTCTGGAAATATTTTTGAGTTGGAAGTGGTGAGGGCTTAGATGTGCGGTTTGAAGGACTGGGCAGAGTCTAGGGTTACTCCGAGGCAATGGACTTCAGGTGCACGGCAAAGTGTGATGTCATTTATTGTGATAGATAGATATGGTAAGGAAGGTGTGTGAGATGGAGGAAAAATGATGAGTTCGGTTTTGTCTACATTGAGTTTTAGGAAGTGAGAGGAGAAGAAGGAGGATATGGCTGATAGACACACAGGGATTCTGGACCCGTCAGAGGTGACATCTGGCCAGAGAGATAGATCTGAGGGTCATCAGCGTACACGTGATACTAGAAGCCCTTGGACTTTCAGTTGTCCCAGACCAAGGGTATAGATTGAAAAAAGGAGCGGCCCAAGACAGAGCCTTGAGGGACCCCAACAGAGAGGGGATGAGGCAAGGAGGTTGTGTAGGAGTGGGAGATGCTAAATGTGCAGTTGGAAAGGTAGGAAGAGATCCAAGAGAGGGCAAGGTCAGTGATACCAATGGAAGAGAGGATCTGTAATAGGAGACAGTAGTCGACTGTGTCAAATGTAGAGGACAGGTCTAGGAGGAGGAGGATGGAGAACTGTCTGTTAGCTTTGGCTGCGAGTTAGTCGTTAGTAATTTTGGTCAGGGCAGTTTCAGTGGAGTGGTGGGGGCGGAAGCCGGATTGAAGGTTGTCAAAGAGAGAGTTAGATGAGAGGTGGGATGAGAGTACAGTGTGGACATGCTCTTCAAGAAGTTTGGAAATGAATGGGAGCAGGGATATGGACTGGTAGATGGATGTAGAAGAGGCGTCAAGGGATGACTTCTTTAAGATAGGTGTAATTGTTGCATGTTTGAAAGCAGAAGGAAGGGTACCAGAGGTTAGTGATTGGTTGAAGAGGTGGGTTAGGGCTGGGATAAGTGTGGTAGTGAGGTTGGGGAGGAAGTGGAATGGGATGGGGTCCAGTGCACAAGTGGTAAGGTGCGATCTGGAGAGGTGGTGTGCAAGTTATATAAGATTATCTCAGCACAGGAGATGTGGTATGATCAGAGCATGTTCCTGTTCAGTCAGACACATCCGTTATAGAATACATAGCAGGGACACATATATAAGATTATCTCAGCACAGGAGATGTGGTATGATGAGAACATGTCCCTGTACAGTCAGACACATCCATTACGCAGTACATAGCAGGACACATATATATAAGATTATCTCAGCCCAGGAGATGTGGTATGATCAGACCATGTCCCTGTACAGTCAGACACATCCATTACCCTGTACATAGCAGAGACACATATACAAGATTATCTTAGCCCAGGAGATGTGGTATGATCAGACTGTCTCCTTATACAGTCAGACACATCCATTACACAGTACATAGCAGGGACACATATACCGTATTTTTCGCTTTATAAGACGCACCGGATTATAAGACGCACCCAGATTTTAGAGGTGGAAAATAGGGAAAAAAATATTTGTAGCAAAAAATGACTTTGATATGACACTCAGGCCCTTAGACCAGTCAGTGTTGGCGTCTGTTTCCTTCGGGATGCAGGTGCAGCATGTGAGCAACACCAATGACTTCTGCTCCAGTGTCTGTTGGCGGGGAGACAGACGCCAGCACTGACTGGTCAGAGGGCTGAGTCTCATATCAATGTCACATGGGACATGACTATGCAACTTCCGACAACGTTGGAACTGCTGCAGCATCAGGGGTATGGGTGCGTGCACACGATCAGTATACGCAGCCTTTTGGACGCAGCGTCTTGCTGCTGTGTCCAAAATGCTGCGTAGTACAGTACAAGCATAGTGGATGGGATTTGTAGAAATCCCATACTCACTATGCTTCATCCAACTGCAGCATTCTGACAGCTGCGGTGTGGGTTGCCGGCAGTCCGGTCCTTCTCAGCATGTTCATTTCATGCTGTGGAGTTGGAAGCGGCTGCCATTGGGGGACTGCAGGGAGAAGCCGCCCGCACCCGCTGCACATGGTGAGTACAGGGCGGCTGCGGTCTCCCTGCCTCCACATGCGGCTTCACTCATGTCCGGAGGAGCCGCGTCCAACACACAGCTCCTCCCGACCGTGAGCAAATAGCCTTAGTATGGTCTTTATTACTTTTACAAGGCCCAACAAGATGAATGAGATGGGATTTGTTCATGTAGTAGCAATCCCTTTAAGAACTATAACTCCCAGCATGTACTGTAGATTCTATAGCATGCTTGGAGTTCTAGTTAAGCACAGTATTGGTAGTGTTAACTTTACTTTATTAGTGGTTATGTTACATATACATGTGCACTCACTTTAATGTGTCCTGCTTTGCCATCACCCTGCTGAAATGAAGGAAGTGGCCAGTCTGTATATAAAGATCTGATGTGATGTACTGTATGAGGGAGGGCCAGGGAGGGGGTCTGTACACTGCTGAAATACCATGCTCCAGCCCTGTCTCCTAATTACAAGTCACCACAGAGCTTGACATGTAGATGCAGGGCCAGGGGAGCTATACACTGCTGTTATGCAGGCTCCAGCCCTGCTCTCCATACACTGAAGCTCCTGAACTGCAGACAGCATTCCTGGATTTCTGCACTGTGCAGGGCTCAGCAGGAGACGTTACAGAGAGCAGAGGGAGTGAGGCACCACACTGTGACAAGGTATCGATCTCCCTGCTCTGCCCCTGTCTTGACATGGCAGTGAATCAGCACAGAGCTCAGTGCTCATTCACTTGCTGCAGCTGCACCCGGCTCCTCAGTTCTCACAATCTGCAGCACACAATCTCCCCAGTAGCTGCAAGAAGCTGAGGAGCGACCATGTGTGCTGGCTAAGAAGCTTCTCCTGCTCCCCGGGCTCTCACCTCTCATGCTGTCTTCAGTGCAGAGAGGTGGGTGGGGACTGGGAGCAAGTGAAGTGAATATCTAAGGCTACCTTCACATTACGATTTTTAGGGAGCCGATGCTGTCCGATATAAATCGGACAGCATCGGCTCCCTTCTGATGCCTGGAATCGGGTGCCAAATAGGCACCCGATTCCGGCATAAAATCGTTCCCTGTGGGGTGAAAAAAAGAAAAAAAAGAAGGTTATTCTCACCTCTCCACGAGCCCCCGCCGTCTTCCGCCATCTTCTTGGAGGCTCCCGGTGGCTCCCGCAGGCTGCCGGTGTCAGCAGAGGAAGCCCTCTGCCTTATAGGACCTGCGGTGATGTCACAGTCACGTGACCGCGGGTTCACCATGGTAACCCGCGGTCACATGACTGTGACATCACCGCAGGTCCTATAAGGCAGAGGAAGCCCTCTGCTGACACCGGCAGCCTGCGGGAGCCACCGGGAGCCTCAAAGAAGATGGCGGAAGACGGCGGGGGGGAGGTGAGAATAAACTTTTTTTTTTTTTTTAACCCTTATGCTCCTAGTTAGGAGCAGTTTTACTGTACTGAGCATGCTCAGTACAGTAAAACGGTGTCCGAGGAGACATCAGATGTTTCCTCGGACCCTTCTCCATAGGGCCCCATGTAATAGGGATCGGACCTAATCGGATGTGCACTAAATGCCATCCGATTTGGTCCGATCCGATTCTGTCAGATTTTATTTTCGGTGCAAAAATCGGAGCAAGCTCCGATTTTTGCACCGATAATAAAATCGGACAGAATCGGATCGGACCAAATCGGATGGCATTTAGTGCACATCCGATTCGGTCCGATGCCCATAGGGATGCATGGAGGCCAAATTCGGATCCGATGCTGTCCGATTTTGATCGGACAGCATTGGAAATCCGAATATCGTAATGTGAAAGCAGCCTTAGTAGTTAATGAGCCGGGGACACGTGGTGCTCCTGCCGCCTGATTCTTCAGCAGGGACCATTCCCTGCCCTTCTGACCCCACTTCACTGCTGTCTCCCCCTCCCAAGCAACTGGGGATGATAGAATGTTATGTTCCTTTTATAAGACGCACCCCTACTTTCCTCCAAAACTTGGAGGAAAAAAAGTACGTCTTATAAAAGGAAAAATACGGTATATATATATCTATATATATCTATATCTATATATATATATCTATATAAGGGGGCCGTCACACGGAACGATATCTTGCCCGATATCGTTTAAGCGATCTCCTTTTTGATCGCTTAAGCGATATCGGGCAAGATATCGTTGCATGTAATCAAGCGATTTACGATGGTAAATCGCTTGATCGTGACATCGCTGATCTGAGGTTCGGTTCTCAGATCTAGCGATGAACGATGCAACGATCTGCATCATCGTGGTGTATGACACCACGATGATCCATCTCCCAGCGACCGCGCCTATGCTGGGACATGGTAACTATGGTACACGTCGGGTAACTAAGCGACGCGCGGCGCCTAGTTACCCGATGTGTACCATAGTAACGAGCGAGATCGCTGCTCCACATCGCTGGTGAGTCTGTCTGTGTGACATCTCACCAGCGATGTGAGCGATATTGTAAGCGATTGCGCGTGCACGTGATCGCTTACAATATCGCTAAAGATATCTCACCGTGTGACGGCCGCCTAATATATATATTATACTAGATGGTGGCCCGATTCTAACGCATTGGGTATTCTAGAATATGTATGTAGTTTATGAAGATTTAAGAATAATGCAATGAATACACAGGATTTTCCGGGTAAAATATATACATTATCATTAAATGTTATTGCTCGCGCTGTGAGTGGGGGTTAAATTTCGCGCCAATATTGCTGATTGGTCGCAGCTGGGCGTGGTTCACATTCCGCGGCAATTCTCGGCCAAACTGCGCCTGTCGCTGATTGGTCGCGCATTAATCTGTGCATGCGCTGCCTCCGCAGCCGGTTTCCTTTCGTCCATCGTATTATCTGCTGGGAGAGGGTCACGTCGTTCACACAGCGTCGGGGCCCTCTGCAGCATTGCCCCATTGTGCTGCCACTTACCCCGACTATCGCGATCCTGCCTCCTCAGCATTGCCCCACTGTTCCGCCACCGACCCCAACCACCGCGACCCTGTCTCCTCAGCATTGCCCCACTGTGCTGCCACTTACCCCGACTATCGCGATCTTGCCTCCTCAGCATTGCCCCACTGTGCTGCTGCCTACCCCGACTATCGCGATCCTGCCTTCTCAGCATTGCCCTACTGTTCGGCCACCAACCCCAACCACCGCGACCCTGTCACCTGTAACCCTGCTCCACAACAACCTCGCTTGCACCCTCCCTCCCCCTGTTAAACTTCTCTGCATATAAGATGGACCTAGGATTTTAAGACTGACCTCTTTTTTTTTTTTTATTTTTATTTTTTTAATTAAAAATTATCTTTTTCTCCTAATTTTTTCCTTTAAATTTGCGGTGCATCCTATAATCCGCACAATACGGTAAAAATAATGTAGTTTTTCAGCATGTGTTCATGCTTTATTAAGTTAATCAATTACAAACTCTTCTAATATGTGCTGTTATTATATACAGATTTTTATATATAAATACTAATTGATAGTATTAATATCACCCGTATAACTTGAAGTCCCGAATCTTGATTTCTTTTTCTTTCTCCTTGTATTTAATAACCTTTTGTGACTTTGTCTGTGTCTGATCATTGTACTTGTATTCCCCAGGGACATCCAGTGATAAAGATATAGCTGCTGGACCTGCTGTTATTGCGGCTCTCAGACATACCTTGACAGATTACCAGAACAAGCTGGAGAGCACGTCTAATGAGGTAACGCTGCCACTTTTTGGCTCCAAACAACTCGCCTCTGGCCTGCTGGAGCTTTTTTTTTCTCCAGTTTATATCAAAGGTCTGGGGTCTGGGAATTGAGACTTGACAGCTTTCCAGTACAAGCGAATGAAATCACTGCTGTCATCGATTTTCCTTCCGACTTGGCCTAAAGTGCTGAATTAAATGAGTTCACTTACAGGTTTCGTCACATTATGAACCCAGGCATTTCTGCTTATTTAGTCTCATCTTCATTCAGAACGTAGCATCCTTTCTTGCATGAATAAGTGGCTTGTATATTTGAAAGAGGAAGGAATAGAGTTGTGCTTATAAGTTTACAAACCCTGGGCAGAATGGTAACTTGTGCAACATTTGTTACCAAAATGGGAGCGATCAGACAAAGCACATCTATTATTTTTTATTGAGTTTTAAATAAAGCTATTATACATCACAGAATAGCAAAGTCTGTAGGTGAACCATAGCGATAAAGGAAATAATGAAATGCTCTGTTCCAATGTTTGCGCAACCTTGGTTTGTTTTATCATGTATGCCTCCTCTTGCAGTTGCAAGAAAGTCAGGACATGGATTTAAAAAAACAACAGATCCTGGAAACTCTTTGCTTGGCTAGCACAGAATAAATGTTTGTGTATTCATATAGGTGTCAATGATGTTTGGGTCAGAACTCTGAAGATCAGTGTACATCCTTCAGCTTCGGGTGTCATTGATGTTGGGGTCAGAACACTGAAGAAGATCAGTCTAGATCCTTCAGTTTCAGGGGTGCCAATGTAGGGGTCAAGACACTGAAGATCATCTCTCTTGATCCTTCAGTATTGGGTGTCATAGATTTTGGAGTCAGAACACTGAAGAAGATTTGTCTAGATACTTCAGTTTTAGGAGTGTTAATGATATTGGGGTCAGAACACTGAAGAAGATTAGTGTAGATCCTTCAATTTCGTAGGTTGTTAATGATGTTGGGGTCAGAACATTGAAGAAGATCATCAGTCTAGATCCTTCAGATTCGAGTGTCATTGATGTTGGGGGTCAGAATACTGAAGATCAGTCTAGATTCTTCAGTTTAAAGTGTAAATTATGTTGGGGCCAGAACACTGATGAAGATCAGTTTAGATCCTTCAGTTTCGGGGGTGTTGATGTTGGGGTCAGAACACTGAAGATCATCAGTCTACATCATTCACTATTGGGTGTCATTGATTTTGGAGTCAGAACACTGAAGATTAGTCTAGATCCTTTAGTTTCAGGGGTGTCAATGATGTTGGGATCAGAATACTGAAGATAATCAGTCTAGATCCTTCACTATAGGGTGTGTCAATGATGTTGGGGTCAGAATACTGAAGAAGATCAGTCTAGATTCTTCAGTTTAAGGTGTAAATGATGTTGGGGCCAGAACACTGATGAAGATTAGCTTAGATCCTTCAGTTTCAGGAGTATCAATGATGTTTGGATCAGAACACTGAAGATTAGTCTAGATTCTTACGTTTTGGGAGTGTCAATGATGTTGGGATCAGAACACTTAAGATCATCAGTCTAGATCATTCACTATTGGGTGTCAATGAGTTTGGGGTCAGAACACTGAAGAAGATTAGTCTAGATCCTTTAGTTTCAGAGGTGTCAATGATGTTTGGATCAGAACACTGAAGATCATCAGTCTAGATCCTTCACTATAGGGTGTGTCAATGATGTTGGGATCAGAATACTGAAGATCAGTCTAGATCCTTCAGTTTCAGGTGTCTAATGATGTTGTGGTCAGAACACTGAAGAAGATCAGTCTAGATCCTCAGTATTGGGTGTCAATGATGTTTAGGGCAGAACACTGATGAAGATCAGTCTAGATCCTTCAGTATTTGGTGTCAATGATGTTTAGTTCAGAACACTGAAAAAGATCAGTCTAGATCCCTCAGTTTCTTCTACTTCAGTCACTGATTTCATATTTTGGATCATTGTCCTATTGGAAGTGGAAATTATCTTCATGACCACCACTCCCCAATACCAATAAAGTATTGTATTATATAGTACAAGCAATCACACAATTACAGGTCTCATATGGAGGTCATAAAAAAGGAAAAAGTTAGTAAAAAAAAAACTAAAAATTGTAAAGAATTAAGGGGCCAATTTATCACGACTAGCATTATTCACACTGGCTTTAATAAGGTGGCGTGCTGCAGTCAGACACTCCTGATCAATGAAAAGGTGTACGTCTCTTCATGATTCTGGAGCATCTGACTAGTGGTTTGCGCCTCTTTGTGCTATGTGAGAAATATAATTTCAGTCAGGTACTAGAGTTGGATTTCTAGTGTAGGGAAGGTCCCAGTTCAACATCAATTAGAGCCCCTCATGGTCACTGTCCCACGCATCTTTAGAAGTTGGGATATACTGATGTGAAAACGACAAATGTGGCAAAACTCTGGGTTGTGCCTAACTTTGCGAGTTTTCAAGGCTTTTACTCCAGAACTCACGCGTGAAAGTCTTCTAAAAGTCTGAATGTCTGATATACCCCTTCATTTTCCTATTGTAAAAATTAAGAAATAAGAAAACATTTGGTATCACTGCATTTATAAAAGTCTGGTCTATCCAGCCTGATTAGGTCTGTCACTGGGATTCAGCAGAAGATTCCACCATGTCTGGCGATACTGAATATAGGTTAGACGAGTACGCGCACACCCTTAAGGGCACGGTGGAGGTTATTTTGACCGCCGCTAGACTGTCTGGCCAAAAGATGGAAAGTTCATTTCCCCTCTACCTTGGGAGAGGTTATAGATAAATTCAACCTAATCTTCCAACAAGAATTTTACTTGGCCCTTGACAAGCCTTGCAAGCGCAAGGCTGCGGATGACTGGGAGATATGGGCATCTCATCCCGCGGCTCCCCCTGTTCCCCAATGGTAATGGCTACTGAGTCTTGGCCTTCACTACCTTATTACTAATGTAATTTTGTGTTTTGATAAATGTTGTTCTGTGTATTGCCTGGTCATACTATGTCAATTTCTGGAAGCTAGCTCTTGGTAGGTGTCCCTTACCTTTCCCCCCTACCTCAAATCTGTTGGAAAACCATTCATAAAACTTCCACAAGGTGTCCTCACTAGACGGTGTCTGAAGCAGACATCTGTTCATTATCAGTCAGTCTGTCTTCACACTGAATATGGCCACTTAACCATATAAGGGTAAAGGGGGCGGGGCCTACTCAGTGTATGAGCTCCTGACTGCAGTTAATGAGGTGACAATGTATCAGATTACCTCAGGTTACAGCACAATGCTGTGCTGAGCAATGTCAGAATGTCAGGATCACTGCAAACTCCTCTGCCTTTTCCTTGGCACAAGCTTCTCTGATCTGTCATCTTACTCCTTCCATGCTGACTCCCCTCACAGCTCACAATCTCTGATCTTGTCCTTTCTCTGCTGTCACATTGCACTGCTCGCTGTTATCAGTTGCTGGCCACACCCGCACAGCTCTGAAATGCAGATTTTAAAAGCACACAAAAAAGTTGAGATAATAAGTCTTATTGCACAAAAAGCATTATCTTAGCTGCTATGTGGCCCATCATTAACAGCCAGTGCAGTATTGTTTTTTTTTTCCAATGAAATTACATTTACACTTTAACAATTGTTTCCTGCTTTTCACTACATTATGTGACGAAGTGAATTAATGTTATTCACAACTACAACTGATCTCACCCCCAATAATCCGATATATGGCTATATCTGCAACAGTCAAAAAGATGTGGCTCTTAGGAGGAGGGGAATAAATTGAGTGTAAATATGCGATTTGACCCCAATATGGAGGAGTTGAAGCTTTTTTTGAAACATAGATCATTATTATTATTATTCAATATACCTTTAAAACACACGTAGAAAAGACCACTAGAAAATACACATTTCATCTTGAAATCTAGTACAATATATTCTTTGTTTAGATCTACATTGAGGTTTCCATTCGCAGTTCCGGATCCATGGACAGATACCACTGGCACCCAATGTACCCCATTGATTAGTCTTCTTTGCTGTCATTAGGAGGGAACAGTAGTGCCATGAGCAGGTCAATTCCCACCATCAGAACTGACAAGGTTTTCAGCTAAAATTTAAGCCTGTGATACAAATGTAAAGATACACTTGTTCAGTCTTTGGGGCATTGCTAGTACCCCTATTGCTGTCAGATATTGGATCTCTCTGAATGATCAGTTTCCGGCCAGCGTCAAAACACGGACTATTTCAGCAATTTTTAATTCACTTGTATTTCCCAAACTGCCACTATTTGTGGTTTTGGGACAGGATCATGGCTCTTTGTTGTCTTCTTTTCCGATTATGTCCTGTTTATTCTTCCGCCTTTTCTCCTCTTTCGTCCCATTCTCCTATGTGCAAGATATTATCCGTAATGAGGGGCTGCATAATATAATGGTCGGAATGAACCCTGAATTAGAATCGTACGCCGATGTGTATCCCTTTACAGCCAATCATGTCCTGCCCAGAAAGCAAGGAAGGAGGAGTGTGTAATACTCCTCCTTCCTTGCTTGTAATACTCCCCCTTCCTTGCTTGTAATACTCCCCCTTCCTTGCTTGTAATACTCCCCCTTCCTTGCTTGTAATACTCCCCCTTTCCTTGCTTGTAATACTCCCCCTTCCTTGCTTGTAATACTCCCCCTTTCCTTGCTTGTAATACTCCTCCTTCCTTGCTTGTAATACTCCTCCTTCCTTGCTTGTAATACTCCCCCTTCCTTGCTTGTAATACTCCCCCTTCCTTGCTTGTAATACTCCCCCTTCCTTGCTTGTAATACTCCCCCTTCCTTGCTTGTAATACTCCTCCTTCCTTGCTTGTAATACTCCTCCTTCCTTGCTTGTAATACTCCTCCTTCCTTGCTTGTAATACTCCTCCTTCTTTGCTTGTAATACTCCCCCTTCCTTGCTTGTAATACTCCCCCTTTCCTTGCTTGTAATACTCCTCCTTCCTTGCTTGTAATACTCCTCCTTCCTTGCTTGTAATACTCCCCCTTCCTTGCTTGTAATACTCCCCCTTCCTTGCTTGTAATACTCCCCCTTCCTTGCTTGTAATACTCCTCCTTCCTTGCTTGTAATACTCCTCCTTCCTTGCTTGTAATACTCCTCCTTCCTTGCTTGTAATACTCCTCCTTCTTTGCTTGTAATACTCCCCCTTCCTTGCTTGTAATACTCCCCCTTCCTTGCTTGTAATACTCCTCCTTTCTTGCTTGTAATTCTCCCCCTTCCTTGCTTGTAATACTCCTCCTTCCTTGCTTGCTGGGCAGACCGTGGTTGGCTGTAGAGGGTTACATATTGTCGGACAATGTAATTTACAATGTAGTGCTGAAAACATAAGCTATACCGGAAAACCAAACTAACGCAAGACGCCAACGGTGTGGATTAGTGCAGATGTTGGTGCATACAAACATCAGATCTGCAGCACAGTGTAGGGTAAGCAAAGTGTATGGGAAGACCTGTGCCAATGCTGCATTTTTTTTGGTTATTTTCTCTCTCTCTCTCTCTCTCTCTCTCTCTCTCTCTCTCTCTCTCTCTCTCTCCCTCTCTCCCTTCTTCCCTCTCTCCCTCTATTTCTCTCTATCACTTTTTCTCTCTCTCCCTCTTTTTCTCTCTCTCTCTCACTCTCCCTTTTTCCCACTCTCCATCTCTTTCTTTCTCTCTCTATCCCTTTTTCTCTCTCTCCCTACCTTTTTCGCTTTCCCTTTTTCCTTCTCTCCCTCTCTCTCTCTCTCTCTCTCTTCCTCTCTTTCTCTCTCTCTATGATGTCTCTGGAATAAGACACCAGATTGCAGATATCAAGGTATCATGTTATTAAGCGTCCTATGACCTACATGCCCATATAGATGGCTCAGAAGGGTTGATCCCACTGACAGATTCCCTTAAATCTGCAATGTTTGGATTGTATCAGAATAATATCATTATTGATGATTTCATTTGTAATATCCAAAGTGATATTTCAGTCTAATTTTTTCTTTCTCCCCTCAAAAGCTGGAGACAAAAAACCGGGTTTGTGCAAGGATGAAAGAGGAGCTCGAGTCTTCTGAACAGATCATATACAATCTGCAAAAAAGCCTTGAGGTATTTATTTGTCCTATCATATTTTTTTTTGTAATGGTCCAGTAATGAATATATCTACATATACTGACCACATATCTGTCTCCGCAAAGATTAGCAGCCCCAATGGTGCCTGACTGCTACTTATCTCTTTACTGGCAATCATACACATGGAGTCAGAGGGTAACGCCTCCCCAGTCTCACCCATGTGTACAGCTTCCATCAAAAGGGATTCTCTGTGCAGAGATTACAGGTGAGACCTGAAGAAGGGAGCACACGGAAGTCCCTTATTCTAGGGGAAAAAAATTTAGATTTTCTCTCAAATTTTGGGCTTTTTGATATTTTAGGAAAAATAGCAAAGTAGAGCTTATGGCTCCATTGATATATTCAGTTTTTGGTCAGTATTTTACATCAGTATTTACAAGCTAAAACCAGGAGTGGAACAATCAGAGAAAAGTATAATAGAAACACGTCACCACTTCTGTATTTATCACCCACTCCTGGTTTTGGCTACAAAAACTGAACATGTGATCAAAGCTGTCACGATGGTCTCTCTTACTCTGGAGACTTGTGACTGATTTGGGACCTCGGTCTCTTCACTGTATTGAGACTTCATATTAAATGTGTTTCTTTCCTTCGGCAATGTTGGAGCTAATATCAGTTTGTGTTGCTAGCAAGCTCCCTAGTTCTCTTTCCAGGTGTGGCTACTTTGTGATCACTTCCATCTCCTTTATATGGTCACAGGATCCAGCATTCCTTGCTGATGTTGGAACCCATTCCTGGCCTGGCTACCTAAGGTGTCGATAGTACTCTGGAGAGCTGATCGTTGCCAAGCTGTCTGCAGCTTTGGAGTGTGGCAGCAGGTGTGAAGTTGCCTTGTTGTTTCCCTGTCGGTCTCCCCTTCACCTTTTGTGGTGTTTATTGCAGTGGTTGGGACTAGTGCTCCTGCTGGCCATTTTCCTATTGAGGGTTTAAATCTGGGCCAACAAAGGCATATATATCCTGCTCGGCAACAGGGTCAAAGAACCCATATGGGGACAGTAGTGAGATCAGGGCACAGTCGCAGTTGAGCGCAGGAGGAATCCTTTCCCTCCTTCCGTACAAGCAGTGCCCCCCCATTGTATTTGTTGTTTTTTCCCCCCTCTCCCCGGTGCTTCTCCAGCCTGTTGTTGTTGTTAGTGCACTGAACATAGTTGGCCTGTGCGCCACTGTCATGCACCATATCTTGATGCTCCCAAGTCTGGCGTGAAAGCAGCCTAATAACTCGCCATTATGCACTGTGTGAATACACTGTTAGTGATGTAGAAAGACAAAGGTTTATTTTCAGGCATGAAAGGCTGCATCCCAAAACTAAAGCCATGATGTGCCTCTAGGCTGAGCGACCTTTTGCATATTGTGACACACATGTTTTTCCCCCAGTGTTTACCGTTATCACGTATGTATCATGGCCGATTAGTGTTTTCATTCAATATCTCTTTTTGACATTCAGATCATTAGATTGGAACAGCTAGAGTTGAAGAAGGAGTTACAGAGCCTGGGTGCAGCTTGTGCGGAGAGAGAGTCTCACATAGCCCAGCTCCAGACAGAACTTGTGAAGGCAAAAGACACCCGGGAGCAGGAAAAGCTGAGAGTCTTGGAGCTGGAACGTGAGATCCAGAAAACAACCCAAATGTTTCAGAACGATGCAAAGGTAGCAAATATTCTTTCCAAATTCTAATGGAAAGTTAACATACCAATATGTCTATCATTACCTTTCATTAAAGGGGATGTACGGGACTACCTTTAGTATAGGCCATCAATATCTGATCAATGAGGGTGTGACACTCGGCACCCCCTCCAATCAGCTGTTCCCGGTAACACTGGTGCTGGCTGGGGATACTTTGTTGTGGAACTGCACAGCACAACTCCATCAACTGAAGGGACACCACATTTCCGCCTCCTATCTAAATCAGTAAGGGTTGATAGGCATTACCTGCCCACTATTGCATCGATGGAGCTGTGCTGTGTAGCTCCGCAGCTGAGTAGTTCTGGTTGAAGCCTTTACTGGGAACAACTGATCGGTGGAGGTGTCGGGTGACGGAGTACATATTTAAAGAGCATCTGTTGCTAGTTTGAGGCTACCCTTTTTATGTAAAGAGTAGGCAGCTCCAATCTGCTTATTTTAATAAATATAACTTGGTATCAAAAATACTTAAGAGTCACTACTTCCACCAAAAGATAATGACTTTCTATGAGGGTTGGACCCAAATGCTATATATAAGTCCCCAGTCTGTATCATTTAGACAAAAAACTGCTTTAATTATACTCGCCTACGGAGCAGTTTGGTCTGAAAGGGTGTCGCTACTCTTCATCTGATGCTTCCTGTCTTATTGCGATCACAGTATTCTCCACTCTGTTATCCACTCACTAGCCTACATTGTGGTCCTGCTCCCTTATTTCTTCCCTGCTGAGGCAGAACAAATACTGTAATATGCAGGCATGTGGAGACGTCAAAGAATGCCCATGTAGTACGCTTGTGTGGGCTTTCTTTGACTTTACGTGTGCCTGCGCATTACAGTGCTTTGCTCTGCCCTCAGCAGGGTAAAGTAAAGTGCTCGTGCATAAGAGTGCAAGGTATGCCACTGAGTGGATGATGTAGTACACATCATCCACAAGAAGCAGAGAAGGAGGAAGGCGATTGCAAGAAGAAAGGAGGTGTCAGATCAAGACTTGCGTCTCCCATCGGACTGGACCGCCCAACAGCAAAGTGTAATAAAAGTTATACTTTATGCCGATGAGTAAGGACTAACGTCCAAAACGCGTCCGACTAGGATGCTTTTATTTGTAAATTTGTTTAAATACACATACCCCACTTCTATGGACAAGCGGCCCTGAATCATCTTTCTTCTTGATGTTCCATGGTGGAAGCCAGCCACCTTCAGGAGCCCGGGAATCCAAGGGTGAATTTGATTGAGGTGAGCGGCCATCCATATCCCCACCCCTTCACAAGTACGTTCTTTATGTTATGCAGATCGGCTTGTGGACTTATATACAGTGTTAAAGAATGCTGTATATAAGGGCTTACTGGTGGTGTCCACAGCTTATATGACAAAAACCTGGTGATGGGTTCACTTAAACGGCAGAGCTCCTAACTTTCTTTTCATTAACATCAGCACAAAACTGTGTGTCGGGACCTTAATGACATGGGCTTCTTGGCCGAGTAGCTATATGCAAGCCTTATATCACCAAGCTCTATGCCAAGAGTTGGATGGAGTGGTGTAAAGCTTACCACCATCAAGTCTGGATTACTAAAAATGTGTTCTACTTAATGATGAATCGGGGTTTCTGGCTGTCTGATAGATAAGTCTAATTTGGGCGAATGTCAGGAGAACATTACCTGTGCCTACCGCTTGTCTCTTGACGATGTCTTGACTACTGCAGTCAGTTAGTCGATACTGAGTGGCTCCAGCCTTTTCTGTCCTGTCTAAGCAAAAGAAACCCTGTATATATGAAGGCTGCAGCCAATCAGCGCCTACTAATTGACTACAGTAGCCTTGCATTGTTTATATCAGGAGACCAGCAGAAGACAAAAAGAAGGGGATTGGTGCCGCACCTTGACGTCAGTATAGATGTTTTATGTATATTTCTACCGCACCCAAAAGCCATCTATAAGGGGTTGTCATGTAACATTTGTACATTTTACATTTGTGTTTTATTACATTTGAGAAAGTTTTTACAGAAACACAATTGTTTCTTTTCAGGAGAAGTTAACTTTTCTTCACGGCTTATACCAGCACCTGGTAGCGGGCTGTGTGCTCCTAAAAGAATCCGAAAGTCTTGAGGGTAACTTCTCTTGGCCAGAACTCTGCATCATTTTGCAGGAGAATGTAGATACTCTTATCTCTGAAGTCCACCAAGCCAAAAAAAAGGTATCGTTATTTCAGATCTTATTTTTTTGATTCATTTAACGTTAGTATGTATTCTGTATGGTTAACTCTCATACACATCCACATATCATATTTTAACTCAATATGTGCTCCAATACTATTTCTCTTGTAGGTTTCCCATTTGGAATATGCTTGCAAGAACAAGGCTGAAGTGTTGAGTGATCTTCAGAAAAAGCATGAGGACTCACTTGACCGACTCGCTCAGCAGATGAGAGAACAGCAAAATGCCTGGCAAAAAAAGACTAGAGACTTAGAACAACATTACACCGTTCTCCTCGGAGAGATTAACTCCAAAGCACAGGTAAAGAACAAAATGATTACATTAGCTAAATTGTCTGGCACATCTTATTTCGTGTGGTGTTTTCTGAAGAAGGGGCTAGACCCTGAAACGCGTAATAAACCACCATTTGTATTTTTAACAACTTGAACCATTGGATTCCTTGGAGCGGGAGTGTGGTGCTTAATCCCTTTTCTCTTAAGCACTTTTGAAAGTCAGCATTCATGTTAACTGTACTATTAGATCAGAAAGACAGCATGTACAGCAGTGTGAACAGCCTCTTCTTACCTCAGCATCCAATATTAAATCAAAAAGGGTGGACAGCAGTATGAGCTGCTGCTTCTTACCCCAGCACCTGGTGGGTCGCCAGTATTAGATCAGAAAGAAATGCTGGACAGATATGTCAATGGCTTCTTCTTACCACAGCTCCCTTGGCATCTCAAGTATTGAAACAGAAAAAGAGAGCGATAAAAGCAGTGCGACCATCCTCTTCTTAGGCTGCTTTCACACTGGCATAAGTTCAAATCCGTCGCCATCCCTTTTGAAACGGGTGGACACGGATCTGTTATGGCCTCCCATGTTATCCTATGGGCATTGTGAGGTAGCGACCTTGGTTAACAAGTCAGGAGACAGGTACCCAGGCACTGGATTACACAGCACACAGTTTAATTGGCACAGTCCACAACAGTACACACCTCCAGGTTCCGGGGCGCAGCCGGTACACTTCATACAGTCACAATAGCCGAAATAGGCACTCTGTCCCTTCTCACAGGTTCTCCCTCGGCTAGGTCATCTCAGCACGCAGCCTCTGCTCTCTATTTACCGTCCGCTCACTAGCTTCATGAGCGTCCACTCAGAAAGAACCTGCACAAGAGAACCACACCCTGTATTCCAGCCCAGCCTTTAACCCCGTGCCTACACCTGGGGAATCCTCCAAGACCCGGAGTGGAGAGCTCCTATAGGGATATGGAGCCCAGTCTGTGAGGCACATACCGGCCGTCATCCCGGTCACTGCCTCACAGCATCGAGTGGCCCTAAAGTAGCCAACTGTGTGTCTCTGTTTTGTCAGGGGTATGTTGGTGTCTGTAATTTTCACGTATCCAGAAACGAAAACTGTTCCGTTTCTGGGCTTTCTCGAAAATCGCGGACACCAACTGACAGACACTGGTCCGTATCTTTCCATATGAAATTAACATGGAGCTCTGTGGAGGACCTATCCGTGAAAACAATGGATCCGTGAAACAGATCGGTCTTGCTGTACTGAGCATGCTCAGAAGCAAAGTACAGCTCCTCCCACCCCTATCTCTGGTGACTGATGACAGATCCGTTAAAAAACGTTCCGTGGACATCCATTGGCATTTTTTTTGCACAGGTCCAGGACTATACGTGAATTTCATGTAACCACCCGCTTTTGAAAATATGCTAGTGTGAAAGCAACCTTACCTCAGCATTCATGTTATCTGTACTGCTAGATTAGAAAGACAGGATGTATAGCAGTGTGAGCAGTCTCTTCCTACCTCAGCACTCTTGGTATCTACAATATTAGATCAGAGACAGGTTGGGCAGCCGTGTTAGCAACATGGTTTTACCTCAGCCTCCAATTATCCCTGGTATTAAAGCAGAAAGGCAGGGTGGTCCGCAGTGTGATAAGCCTTATTTTACCTCAGCACCTGAATTATCTTTAGTATTAGGTCAGAAAGACAGGGTGGTCCGCAGTGTGATAAGCCTTATTTTACCTCAGCACCTGAATTATCTTCGGTATTAGGTCAGAAAGACAGGGTGGTCCGCAGTGTGATCAGCCTTATTTCCTTGTCGTCCAAAATCTGGGAGACCCTGACATCGGGTGTTATATGCTGCCCCCTGGAGGTCACACCAATTATAGGAGAGATTTTCTCCTCCTTCTCCTCTGCAGTATATACGCCCACTGCAGGAATACTCTCAGTTTGTAATTTGGTGTCGTTGGAGGCACATCTCCACACTGAAGCTCCTGCTGCAGATGAAGCTTAGGGGACCATCGGGGTCCCCCGGCATGGGCCTTCGGCCCCATATGCCGTGCTCCCTCACCATACTCTTTCAAAGGGCCTCTGGTGAGGTGGGAGCCGACGGAGGGGTTTACAGTTGTCTGTTCCACTGGCCTTTACACAGTCACTGTGTGGCCCCCTGTGACGGAGTTCAACTCCTACCAGTCACAGGCTCATGATGCAGGCTCAACTACAGGTACCGAGCTGGCCCCCATCTTCTCCCCTTCGGGAGTCTCAGGTATGTAACCTCTCATGGGATCCCCCACATCTCCAGCCGCGATCCGGGTCCAGTCCGGCCGCGCTGTCCCACTACGGCCCTCGGTTTTGCCGGAGGCCTAGAATTCCCCTCCCTGCCTGTTTCGCACAGCAGGGGGACGGGGCACAGGGCTCACAGTATGAGGCGTACTTCGGTCGCCTCAGCGGCATGTTTTTTACAACTTCCGCGGCAAACCCCTCACGCAGGCCGGCCGCGGCATTCTATTTGAGCCCCCGGCTTCGCCGGAGGCCTAGGCCGCATTCCACCCCCTGCATGTCTATCAATAGCAGGAGGGCGGGCTCTGCCCTCTCATCGCTCCAGCACACAGAGCTCGGCCTCTGGCCTCCTCCCCCTCCTGAGTACATGTATGGGGCCACAGTTTACCGCTTTTTGGCGGGCCCTCCCCCCTTCTGACTCCCCCCTTCTCTCTCTGCGGGGGCCATTTTGGCCTCATTCCAAGACCTGCAGCACCCTCATAGCTGCTGCTCTGGGAGACTCAGACTTGGGGACCTGGACATCACAGCCTTTGGCTGAGCGGTAAGCCACACCATTGGTGTGGATTCTCCTCTGTGACTTCCTCCTTCAGTTAGACTGTGTTGGTATCAAGTACACAGGATTGGGTCAGACTATGTGTGCTACTAAGAGCAAGGGTAAGACCCCCAGGGCTCCGAAATTGTATGCAACTTGTCAATCCCCTCTGCACTGCCTGTGAGCAGAACGGGTCTCTGGATATCCACGGAACCCGGTCCCAGGTGGATGCCCCTACCCCCTCGGGGGATCAGGCGTCCGCTCCCCCGGTCTTAACACCAGCTCCTCAGTGGACTGACGTCTTATCACAGTCATTTTCCGATTCAGTGGCCCGGGCAGTGTCGCGAGCTATGTCGCACTCTGTAGCCTCTATGACTAGGTCCATTATTCAGGCAATTAACCAGGATCCTGACCAGGAAATGGGCGGATCCCCTTCGGTCCCAGGTCCCAGATTGGCTACAAGAACCACGATTTCCATCGCCGACAGCTCCTCTTTGAAGGATTCGGCAGACCGTCAGATTGACTTGGTTAAAAGTTCAATCTATGACGCAATTGGCGCGGCGTTCCCTCCCGCCTTTGCAGCTGCCTGGTCCCTTAAGGCAATTTCTGCATTTGCAGGCACAGTTCATTCCATGACCTACGATAAAGTTCCTGAGGCATCCCCCCTCCTCGAACAAATGGACATGGTATCAAAGTATGCTCTCAACGCGGTGCTTGACTCAGCCGGGCGCTCAGCAGTGGCAGCCGCCAATTCCCTCGCCATTCGCAGAATCCTTTGGCTCCGGGATTGGAAAGGTGACGCTTCTTCCAGGAAGCATCTTACAGGGATCCCCTGTACCGGGGATCGTCTCTTCGGGGAACGTCTGGATGAACTTATCAAAGACACAACAGGAGGCAAAAGTACACTCCTGCCCAAACAGAAAGGAAGTAAACCTGCGCAGCAGAAATCTGCCAGGTTCCGTTCATTTCGTCCATTTCGTTCCTCTGGCTGGTCCTCTGGCTGGTCCTCTAGACAGTCCTCCTCTACCAACAGGACATTTCGCTCTGACAAATCCCAGCCCTCCCAAGGCCAGGGTAACTCCTGGCGTTCTCGCCAGCAAAAGTCCTCTGGTCAGCCGTCCAAGACAGCCTCAGCATGACTCGCACGGATCCAGCTCCGCACCCCAAGTCGGAGGCAGATTGTCCCTGTTTCGGGACATTTGGCTCTCTGACATCCTAGACCAATGGGTGCGAGATATTGTCACTCACGGCTACTTCATAGAACTAAACTCAGTCCCTCCAAGCCGTTTCTTCATGACTTCACCCCCTCCCGCCAAGGTCCAAACCTTTCATCAAGCGCTGGAGTCCCTAAAGCGGGAAGGGGTCATCGTCCCAGTTCCCGAAAGGGAGCGGTTCCAGGGATTTTACTCAAATCTCTTCATTGTGCCCCAGAAGGACGGGTCCTTTTGCCCCGTTCTGGACCTAAAGCTCCTCAACACGCACATCAAAGTGAGGCATTTTCGTATGGAATCACTGCAGTCTGTGATAGCCTCGATGTCTCAGGGGGAATTCTTAGCATCCATAGACATAAAAGATGCATACTTACACATCCCCATCGCTCCAGCTGACCAACGGTTCCTGCGCTTTGCGATTGGGGATGACCATTTCCAATTCGTGGCCCTCCTCTTCGGCTTGGCCGCCGCTCCTCAAGTATTCACCAAAGTGATGGCATCAGTGGTCTCCATACTTCACTCTCAGGGGCTGTTGGTCATCCCTTATCTGGACGACCTCCTTGTCAAGGCGCCTTCACATCAGGAATGCCGCCAAGCCATTTCCACTACTCTGTCGACTCTCAGGAAGTTTGGCTGGATTGTCAATCTGCCGAAGTCGGTTCTGGTTCCCACCCAGAGTCTCGTGTATCTGGGCATGCAATTCGATACTCGAGCAGCTCTGGTGCGGCTGCCTCACGAGAAGACCGTCTCTCTCCAAGCGGGAGTTCGTTCCATCCTCCCTCCTCGCTCGTACTCCATCAGGCGTCTGATGCAGATCTTGGGACAAATGGTGGCATCGATAGAGCC